>CM064504.1:44675094-44807594 GCA_032716605.1 Paralithodes platypus | reverse complement strand
TTATAAAGTTGGATGAACATTTTGTATTGAATTTCTGCCGCTGGTGTATAGCCTACTGTATTATGCAGCTGGGTTTACGTTACCGGTACTTATGGACCTAAAGGATTATTGTAATGATTCTCAATTTCTGCCGCTGGTGTATAGCCTACTGTATTATGCAGCTGGGTTTACGTTACCGGTACTTATGGACCTAAAGGATTATTGTAATGATTCTCAATTCATATCAATCTATCTATTGCCGTAAGCCGTGATCCCCGAACGTGTAGCCATGAACGAATCGTCTCCATGCACCTCTGTCCCCAGTCAGTTTACGCCCCTCCTCCCATTCAGCACCGCTTTCATGCATATACTTCTTATCTCCATCCTTCCACCTCCCTCTCGGTTTACCTCTCCCTCTTTGTCCATCCACCTCACTCGTACACTCTCTTAGTCAGTACACTCTCTTAGTCATTCTCTCGCTTCCCATACGTTCCAAATGGCTGAACCATCTCAAGGTGCAGTTCGATTTCATGCCAGGACGTGGCATAATCGATGCTATCCTCATAATCAGGCAGCTGCAGGATAGATATTTACTTAAAAATAGGGATCTGTATCTTTTGCTTGTAGACCTGGAGAAGGCCTTTGAAGGGGTGCCCATAGAAATTGTGCAGTGGGCGTCCTCTCGTCTACAGTGCCCTTCAAGATTCTAAATGATCGTACCGCTCCAGATTCGTAATCAACAACAGGCTTATACATTATCTACTTATTGGGAGATGTTTTTTCACTACGGTATACATCGGCTTCAATTCCAGTGAAACCCTGTGATTTAAAAAAAGGAACCAACAACTCGCGTAGAATAAGTTATACCAAAATAGAACAAGGAGCAAATATACTTAAAAGTCGCAAAATAGACAACATAATTGTACGAAGATTGAGATTTTCGTAACAGTCGATTCGTATTTCAACAATGGGCTAATTTATTAGAACTATGCACAGAGAAAACGACTGTGAACATTCATATTTCCAGCTAGTAATAATGCACAATACATATACATATACATTCATATTTCCAGCTAGTAATAATGCACAATACATATACATATACATTCATATTTCCAGCTAGTAATAATGCACAATACATATACATATACATTCATATTTCCAGCTAGTAATAATGCACAATACATATACATATACATTCATATTTCCAGCTAGTAATAATGCACAATACATATACATATACATTCATATTTCCAGCTAGTAATAATGCACAATACATATACATATACATTCATATTTCCAGCTAGTAATAATGCAGAATACATATACATATACATTCATATTTCCAGCTAGTAATAATGCACAATACATATACATATACATTCATATTTCCAGCTAGTAATAATGCACAATACATATACATATATATTTGTATATATATGACCTACACAAATACATATACATATATATTTGTATATATATGACCTACACAAATACATATACATATATATTTGTATATATGACCTACACAAATACATATACATATATATTTGTATATATATGACCTACACAAATACATATACATATATATTTGTATATATATGACCTACACAAATACATATACATATATATTTGTATATATATGACCTACACAAATACATATACATATATATTTGTATATATATGACCTACACAAATACATATACATATATATTTGTATATATATGACCTACACAAATACATATACATATATATTTGTATATATATGACCTACACAAATACATATATATTTGTATATATATGACCTACACAAATACATATATTTGTATATATATATATGACCTACACAAATACATATACATATATATTTGTATATATATGACCTACACAAATACATATACATTTGTATATATATGACCTACACAAATACATATACATATATATTTGTATATATATGACCTACACAAATACATATACATATATATTTGTATATATATGACCTACACAAATACATATACATATATATTTGTATATATATGACCTACACAAATACATATACATATATATTTGTATATATATGACCTACACAAATACATATACATATATATTTGTATATATATGACCTACACAAATACATATACATATATATTTGTATATATATGACTTACACAAATACATATACATATATATTTGTATATATATGACCTACACAAATACATATACATATATATTTGTATATATATGACCTACACAAATACATATACATTTGTATATATATGACCTACACAAATACATATACATATATATTTGTATATATATGACCTACACAAATACATATACATATATATTTGTATATATATGACCTACACAAATACATATACATATATATTTGTATATATATGACCTACACAAATACATATACATATATATTTGTATATATATGACCTACACAAATACATATACATATATATTTGTATATATATGACCTACACAAATACATATACATTTGTATATATATGACCTACACAAATACATATACATATATATTTGTATATATATGACCTACACAAATACATATACATATATATTTGTATATATATGACCTACACAAATACATATACATATATATTTGTATATATATGACCTACACAAATATGCCAAGAGATTCCCAGACATCTGGTGGTAAAAAATTAAGGGAAGTGTAAGGATAGGAATTGGACTTACATTGATATGGATTGAAGGTTGGTGGAAAGTTTATCTGAGGATGCGAATTCCATTGAGATATAGTTTGGGGTACCGATATTAATTATTTCTGAAGAGGACTAGTAGTGAATAGTTTAAGAATACCGGTAATTAGTAGAGTAATGGGTGTTAACATGGGAAGAGGTGATCAATATTGTGTTGACTATACTCTAATTGGTCTTATTGTGCATGTTATCCATCTGTTGCTGTGCTGACTTCCTACATCCTCTACACACGCACGAGTAATTATAACACTGTTTACAAGTAGCAGTAGCTTAATTAGGCTATAATCACTTGATATAATCACGCCACCCCTGCTTACATTAATGAAGCCAGCGTCACATGAACACTTGTACTGGCGCCACAGTATCGGAGTAACAAATATATTGAATGAAAGTCATATATTCAATTATTTTTACCTTCATTGGGACACTATATTGAAAATTATAACTGATACACTTGAATTGTCATAGTAAATGCTAGGGAAAGGCAAATTAACATAATGAAAAGGGAGATTGAGGATATTGAACACAAGCTGAGAATATCGTATCAAATACAGCAGATAGAAGAAGAAAAAAAGGCGGTTCAAGAAATAAGTGAAAATTCAAAGTACTTCTTCTCATATGCAAAGAAAAAATCACAAACAGCATCAAGCATAGGCCCACTCATCAAACTCGACGGATCATATACAACAGATGACAAAGAAATGAGTGAACTTCTACGAAAACAGTATGAAACCGTGTTCAGTCAACCCGATCCATCTAAAACTATTGACAATCCAAACAGTTTCTTTATGGGCGAGAACAGAGCCCCCCTCCATATATCGGATATAGAATTTGGGCCAATAGATATAGAAAGGGCAATAAACAGCATGCCGCTCCACTCAGCACCAGGACCAGATTCATGGAGCTCAGTCCTGCTCAAGAACTGCAAAACATCGCTAGCAAGACCTCTAACCATAATGTGGAGAAAGAGCCTAGATACAGGAGAAATCCCAGAAAGTCTGAAAAACACAACAATTGCACCACTACATAAAGGAGGAAGTAAAGCTCAGCCAAAAAACTACCGCCCAGTAGCACTAACATCTCACATCATCAAAATCTTTGAATGAGTACTACGAGGAAAAGTCTCTGAATACATGGAAGAAAACGGGCTCCACAACTCAGGACAACACGGGTTCAGAGCAGGAAGATCATGTCTCTCGCAGCTACTAGAACACTATGACAAAGTTCTAGATGACCTGGAAGAGAAAAGAAATGTAGATGTCATATACACAGACTTTGCCAAAGCATTTGACAAGTGTGATCATGGAATTATAGCACATAAGCTGAAAGAAAAAGGTATCACCAGAAAGGTGGGGAGGTGGATCTATAATTTTCTCATTAACAGAAGATAATCAGTAGCAGTAAATCAAGCGGTATTGGAAGGAAGGTTCAGAGGTTAAAAGCTCTGTTCCCCAGGGTACAGTGTTGGCACCCTTACTCTTCCTAATACTAATAAGTGATATCGATGTAAATGTACAACACAGCAGCGTCTCATCATTTGCAGACGACACAAAACTAAGTCTAGGAATAACCACAATAGAAGACAAAGAAATCTTGCAAGCAGACATGAATGCTGTATTTCGGTGGACCAAAGATAACTACATGCAATTTAACGAAGAGAAATTTCAGCTGATAAGGTATGGAGGAAATGGAGAAATTAAAAGAACCACAACCTACTTAACAGAGTCACTCCTGCCAATCCCACGAAAATCAGAGGTTAAAGATCTTGGGGTAATAATGTCAGAAAACATGTCTTTCAAAGAACATAATCAGGCCAAGTCAGTAGCGGCGAGGAAACTTGTAGGTTGGATACTGCACACTTTCAAGACACGAGAAGAACGGCCAATGATAACCCTTTTCAAGTTGTTGATGATCCCACGACTGGAGTATTGCAGTGTGCTAACATCTCCACACAAAGCCGGGGAAATATATGAAATAGAGAGTGTTCAAAGAAGTTGCACGTCCCACATCAGCTTGGTAAAACATCTTCATTACTGGGATAGGCTGAAGGCTCTTAACTTATATTCACTGGAGCGAAGAAGAGAGAGATACTTGATAATTTACACTTGGAAAGTTATCGAGGGTCTAGTGCCAAACCTTCACACCACAATATCATGGAACTGGAGTGACAGAGGGGGTAGGTATTGTAACATCCCACCCCAAAAGTGTAGGGGAGCTCTGGGCACACTGAGGGACTCCTGGTTGACAAACAGGGGACCGAGCCTCTTCAACAAAATGCCAGAGAACGTGAGAAACCTGATGGACGTGCCAACGGAAGTATTCAAAAAAGCCTTGGACAACCATCTCAAGTCGGTGCTTGATCAGCCATACTTCGCGGGGGGGGAGAGCTGCCCTCTCGAATAGTCTGCTGCATCAAACACTGGCAGCAAACATACTCGGGGGGAGCAGCTCTCGCCGAGGCCGCTGAGGAGGCCGAAACAACTCAAGGTAACCTCAAGGTAAGGTAACAGTTGCACAAATCCCTTAAAACAAAATGATTACTTACAAAGGATTTCAGATTCCGATTCAATTTCCCGATAAAGCTGTTGGTATGACGCCAGCATATGGAAGTTGGTCACCATACTGGGTACTTGATCACTTGCTTGTACACTAACATATACAAATACAATGGGGGAAAAGCGTCATGTATGTCACATCATCACGGCTTCAGTATACACTATACATCTCTCTCTCTCTCTCTCTCTCTCTCTATATATATATATATATATATATATATATATATATATATATATATAGAGAGTATTAAAAGAATGCAGAGATGAGTTAAGTTACCCATTAACATTTCTTTTTAACAATTCATTAGAAACAGGTATAGTTCCAGAAGCTTGGAAACTTGCAAATGTAGTTCCGATTTTCAAAAAAGGTGATAAATCAATAGCATCCAATTACCGTCCCATTAGTCTCACTTCAATCATAGGAAAGCTACTAGAGTCAATTATTGCTAGAAAAATGAGAAACCACTTAGAAACATTTAACTTAATCAATTCTTCTCAGCATGGATTCACTCAAGGACGTTCTTGCCTTACTAATTTGCTCAGTTTTTTCTCAGAGGTATATGAAGCAGTAGATAATGACAAGGCATACGATATTATATATTTAGATTTCAGTAAAGCTTTCGACAGAGTCCCTCATGAGAGATTGATGAGAAAGGTTGAGGCACATGGAATAGGTGGGGCGTTGTTGGGATGGATTAGGTCATGGCTAATTGGTAGGAAACAGAGAGTCCGCATAAATGGTACCAAGTCAGAGTGGGGAGCAGTCAAAAGTGGTGTCCCCCAGGGATCGGTATTAGGTCCCCTGTTGTTTCTTATATACATAAATGACCTAGATTTAGGTATAACTAGTAGGATAAGTAAATTCGCAGACGATACTAAAATGGGGAGATCAATTGATTCAGATAGCGATATAGAGTGCCTCCAAAGGGATCTAGATACCTTACATGAATGGTCAGTAAATTGGCAGATGAAGTTTAACATTGACAAATGCAAGGTATTAAAGATAGGGAAGATGCAAACAAATGTTAAATATAAACTAGCTAATTTAGAATTAGAAAATTCAGACTGCGAGAAAGATCTAGGTGTGTTTGTTAGCAATGATTTGAAGCCTAGAAAACAGTGTATAGGCGTTCGTAATAAGGCAAACAGGATTCTCGGGTTCATCTCTAGGAGTGTGAGTAACAGAACTGCTGATGTTATCTTAAAACTTTACTTGTCATTAGTGAGACCCCATATGGATTATGCTGTCCAATTTTGGTGTCCTTATTACAGAATGGACATAGATTCATTGGAGAGAGTACAGCGTAGAATGACAAAAAATCCATAATATTAGAAATCTTCCGTATGAAGAAAGGTTGAAGAAATTAGGTTTACATTCGTTAGAGAGACGCAGAGTTAGAGGGGATATGATAGAGGTGTTCAAGTGGGTTAGTGGGATTAACAAAGGGGACATGACAAATGTACTAAAGCTCAGTGATAGCGAAAGAACTCGTACCAATGGTTTCAAATTAGATAAATTTCGTTTCAGAAAAGATATAGGCAAATATTGGTTTGGTAACAGAGTTGTAGATGGGTGGAATGGACTACCAAGTGCTATAGTGGGATCTAAAACTGTAGGGAGCTTTAAGATAAAATTGGATAAGCATATGGACGAGAAGGGTTGGGTGTGAAGGGGGATCAGCCGGGTTGGGCCAATCAGCGCTCTGCAGACCCCCATAATCCTGCGTTAATCTCTAACCGTTTTGGTAAGATGATCCTCAGGGTATTAGAGTGTTGAGCCTATAATTGGGCTTTGTAATTGATTTGGGGTTGTGTGGGACAGGGATCTGCCTTGCTTAGGCCAATCGGCTTTCTGCAGACTCCCATTTTCTTATGTTCTTATGTTCTTATATATATATATATACTGTATATATACCGGTATATATATATATATATCTCAAAGTGTTTGAAAATAACCGTTGTTCTGGAGTATTAACCCATTCAGTACAGCACATTTCAATGGGAAAAAGTTAATCTCTGGATTGTTAACCCCTACTGTACCAGAGGGTATTACTATAAAGTTAATCTCTGGATTGTTAACACCTACTGTACCAGAGGGTATTACTATAAAGTTAATCTCTGGATTGTTAACCCCTACTGTACCAGAGGGTATTATCATAAAGTTAATCTCTGGATTGTTAACCCCTACTGTACCAGAGGGTATTATCATAAAGTTAATCTCTGGATTGTTAACACCTACTGTACCAGAGGGTATTATCATAAAGTTAATCTCTGGATTGTTAACCCCTACTGTACCAGAGGGTATTACTATAAAGTTAATCTCTGGATTGTTAACCCCTACTGTACCAGAGGGTATTACCATAAAGTTAATCTCTGGATTGTTAACCCCTACTGTACCAGAGGGTATTACCATAAATTTAATCTCTGGATTGTTAACACCTACTGTACCAGAGGGTATTACCATAAAGTTAATCTCTGGATTGTTAACCCCTACTGTACCAGAGGGTATTACCATAAAGTTAATCTCTGGATTGTTAACACCTACTGTACCAGAGGGTATTACCATAAAGTTAATCTCTGGATTGTTAACCCCTACTGTACCAGAGGGTATTACTATAAAGTTAATCTCTGGATTGTTAACCCCTACTGTACCAGAGGGTATTATCATAAAGTTAATCTCTGGATTGTTAACACCTACTGTACCAGAGGGTATTACCATAAAGTTAATCTCTGGATTGTTAACACCTACTGTACCAGAGGGTATTACCATAAAGTTAATCTCTGGATTGTTAACACCTACTGTACCAGAGGGTATTACTATAAAGTTAATCTCTGGATTGTTAACCCCTACTGTACCAGAGGGTATTATCATAAAGTTAATCTCTGGATTGTTAACCCCTACTGTACCAGAGGGTATTACCATAAAGTTAATCTCTGGATTGTTAACCCCTACTGTACCAGAGGGTATTACCATAAATGTACTCTCCAGTACCAAGCAATTTGGCCAAAATGTCTTCAGAGTCGAGACAGAACGCCCTTCCACCTCAAATGATGGAGGGATACTGATTCTCCTAGCCTGAGGGAGCTTGGATATACGCTGAGAAGTGTTGCCTAGGTCTCAGAGCAGTTCTCACAAGTCGTGGTAACAGGCACCGATTGATACAGGCTGTTAAAAGGACCACATATTATGGACCCGTCGCTGGTACTGACGAGTGACATTTTTACTGTCGGGCAACGTACGTCGCTGGGACAGTAGGTGTTAATATAATGTTTATAGCAATTGTCTAATCAATGATAGCGTACTTACAATGAACGGATAACGGCAACAACTCTAAAATCGATCTCCTAATGGACAGTCTTATCATCCCTCTGTGGTTACAAATTATAGAAGTTGCTTAATAGGTGTTCCGAAGAACCAGTTATGTAATTATCTTTTGTGAGCCTTTATATGCCTATATCATATAAGGGGGTTAAATAATTGAACAGAGTTTGTGCAAATTTAGGCTCTTTATCTCGTGGTTGACAATTACTATTATCCGTCTGCTTAAGGCATGACAGATCCTAACATTGTCTTATTTATCTCTTTGCATGCTGGCTCATTTACTAAGCTAATGACCCTTAACGTCTATTTCATTAATCTTGTCACTGGTACCATGATCGAGGGCTCTACCTACTAAGTGCTAAACTCGACAAGACTTCTTAAAGTCCCTTAACTAATGAGTTGAGATGTTATAATTGGGGAGTTAATCTCGAAGTTAGATGAGCAAGTTTACAGGCAATTGATCAAGGTCCTCCAGAGCATCCTCAAGGCCATACAAGTTGTATCAGTACTGCTATGAGTACTCTAATCAGCCGTATGACTGTCCTATAGTCGCCTATTGCAACTATCAAAGGGTGATGAAGCTGGTCATCCAGGCCAGGGTGTCTCGTTTGCTTATCACCTCTCTGATGGCTGCGCCTTCGTCAGTTCCTTCGTCTGTGGGGTGTGGAAGGGGGGGCGCCTCTCTACAGGACTGGGAAGGGGCGCTTAGGTCTCTCGTCTTAGTTCCTCTCGCAGTACTCGGGGTAGCTCCGTCTCCCATTGAACAATTAAGTCCTCAAAATTTTGGTCAGGTGTCCTCAGGTTGTGTTGCTGGATTAGATTTTGTAGCTCCAACAGCTCAGGGTTATTTAGGGCGAGAGGTACAGTAGCTGTAGCAAGGGCGGCTGAAGGCTTGAGGGAAGTCTATCCTTTATCTTCTAATTTGTCTTCACATTTCTATCTCTTGTAAGTGCCTATAGCTGGTTCCTTGATGGTGATAGCTGCAGAAGGGGGAGCTGGGGTGACGAAGGAGAGGAGGTCCAAGTTTAGGGGAACAGTGGGCTGAAGATATTCTGATGTTACAGTTACACCAGGATCGAAAATGCGGGCCGGACAAAAAGATGGGTTTGATTTAACTTTTGCAGTCCACATTCACTAGTGCGTGGGCACGTATTCTAAACAATGAAGTGTAATGTACGTACCGGTACTAATTTTATGTTAATTTTCATTATATTATAGTAAATATGGCTTAAGCAATATTCGTTGTATATATAATATATATGACAGCACTATATGACAGGAGTACAGGAGAGTAGTGGAAAGACGACTAGGTGGGTTCGACCTGGAAGTTATGGAGGAAGTGGAGGAGATGAGCAAGGTGTTTAAGGATGAGATCTGTGCAGCATGTGAGGAGGTGTGTGGAGGGAGAAGAAGAGGGAGGGGAGTGAAAGGTACAGCATGGTGGACAGAAGAGGTAAGAATAGCTGTGGAAGAAAAGAAGAAAGCATATAGAGAGTGGTTGGGTAGTAGAGGGAATGAAGATTCCGAGAGACAGAAACGAGCGAGGTACGTGGAGAGTAAGAGGGTGGTGAAGAGAGTAGTGAAGGAAAGTAAGAGAAGAGTAGATGAGGAATTTGGAAGGAATCTGAGTGTAAAATGGAGGGAGAGTAAGAAACTTTTCTGGAAAGAAGTCAAGAAAGATAGGGAAGGTAGCAAGGGAAACAGTAAGGGTGTTAAAGATAAGAATGGGAGAATGCTAGCCGAGAAGCAAGAGAGAGTCGAAAGATGGAGGGAGTACTTCAGTGAGTTGCTAAATGAAAGGAATGAAGAGCCAGCAAACATAGCTGGATATGGTATGTGAGGGAGAAGAAGAGAAGTAGTGGAGGAGGAGGTGGGGATCAGGAGGTCAGAAGTGTGGGAAGCCATGAAAAGAGTGAAGTTGGGGAAAGCACCAGGAACAGATGGAGTGTGTGGGGAAATGTTGAGGTATGGTGGTGAGATAGTGATAGAATGGGTATGGAAAATGTGCAAACTAGCATGGGAGAAGGGGAGTGCACCCGATGACTGGAAGACTGGCATAATAGTCCCCCTATATAAGGGCAAAGGGGAAAGAGGAGTGTGTGGTAACCACCGAGGAATATGTCTTCTAAGCGTAGTAGGGAAGGTATACAGTAGGGTAGTGATTGAGAGAGTGAGAGTGAGAACGGAGAAATGGATAGGCGACGAGCAGGGAGGTTTTAGGAAGGGAAGAGGATGTGTAGATCAGATTTTTACCCTGAATTGTGTTGTGGAGAAGTATCTGGAGAAGAAACAAAAGGTGTATGTTGCCTTTATGGACTTGGAGAAGGCCTATGACAGAGTGGATAGAGAAGGTTTGTGGAAAGTACTTAGAATATACGGAGTAGAGGGCAAGTTGCTGAAAGCAGTGAAGAGCATGTATGAGGGTGCAAAGGCGGCAGTACGTGTGGAGAGTGAGCAGAGCGAGTTCTTTGACCTGAATGTTGGTTTGAAACAGGGGTGTGTGATGTCCCCGTGGTTGTTTACTGTATATATGGATGGAGTTATGAAAGAAATACTATCAAGAGCAGTGGATGTTGGTGTATCGCTGAAAAGGGAGGGAATTGAGTGGAAGCTACCTATACTGCTGTTTGCGGATGATACAGTTCTGATGAGTGATAATGAATGGGAGTTGCAGGGTCTGGTAAATGAGTTTGGAACAGTATGCGAAAAACGGAATTTGAAGGTAAATACGGGGGAAGAGCAAGATTATGGTCTTCGAAAGGGGTGAAGTCACAGAGTGTGAGGTGAAGCTGAACGGTCAGGCTATGGAGATCGTCAACTCTTTTAAGTATCTGGGCAGTGTGTTGAGTAAAGATGGGACTATGGATGAAGAGGTGCGGGAGAGGGTACAACAGGGGAAGAGGGTTGTAGGAACGCTAAAAGCAGTAACAAGAAATAGGGTGGTCAGTATGGAAGTGAAGAAGTCCTTGCATGACAGTGTGGTAATCCCGACACTGACTTACGGAAGCGAAGCATGGACGTTGGTTGAGAGACTCAGACCAAGAGTGAGAGCAGTGGAAATGAATTACTTAAGGAGTGCGTGCGGAGTTACATGGAGGGATAGACAGACTAATGAGGAAGTAAGAAGGAGGTGTGGTGTGGAGGTAGATGTGCTGGAAAGTGTGAAAAGGAACAACTTGAGATGGTTCGGCCATATTGAACGTATGGAAAGCGAGAGAATGACTAAGAGGGTGTACGAGAGCGAGGTGGAGGGACAGAGGGGGAGAGGTAGACCGAATATGAGGTGGAAGGATGGAGTGAGGAACTACATGAACGAAGGCGGTGCTGGTTGGGGGGAGGGGCGTCGACTGACTGGGGACAGAGGTGCATGGGGGCGGTTCGTTCGTGGCCACCCCTTCGGGGATCACGGCGTCAGGCAATAGATAGATAGATAGACTAATATTAATGAAATAAATAAGTTTTCCTACTGATCATGCACATGGCAGTTGTCGTGTACCTGACTGCGGCCGCGGCAGCAATGATAGGCATCATAGGCCACAATTAGCAGAAAATACAGTACCGGTACCGGTATTTTGTAATGTAACATATGGCAGAATACTCGTGCTATCATAATACTCGCCGTGAGGTTAAAAATATATAATCTGATGTTTGGATTATATTTACACAGACAACTATTGCTGTGAGTTATTGTAATCTGAATCATGACCTCATGCTGTGAATAATCAGATTATGTTTAATTGATTTTGTTTAATTATTCTATTTGTATAAGTTATAAAATTTGGGTACCTTCAACTGAACTGAACCACACGGAGTCTGGACATACGTGTGAAGAGAAAAATCCGTATGGCGAGAAATTTCTGTGCCGCATTCTCTGGGATACCAGGAGGTGCGTCACACTCTTGTTTCAACTCTAAAAGTCTGTGTCCCATTTTCTGTATGTGATGTCATAGGTCCGTTTCTTAGCTCGCAAATGGTTGACCGTGTGAAATGGGCTTAACCCTTTCACTGCAGGACCCGTTCTGGAACGCCATGGAACGCCATGGCAATTTACTGCAATTTAAAGCCCATTAACCCCTACTGTACCATAGCATAGTAGATAAAAGTGTACCCTCCAGCACCAGAATTGTTGCCATAATCAACGATGCAACTCCCTCTCAGCTGAAGAGTTGGTGGGTAACTGAGCCAGCCGGCCCAGAGTACCGGTAGCTAAGAGGGAGCATGAGAAGTGCTGCCAACTCCTCACAGCAGTGCTTTTATGTTATGTTAGCAGCTTCAGCTAGATATTAGCAGGACTAGCAGGACGGCTGAGAGCCGTCGCTGGTAATGGTGAGTCGCTTTTTTACTGACGGCTCTGCGCCGTCGCTGGTATAGTAGGGGTTAAAGCCTGTGGAGACGAGTGCGAGTGAGAGGAAGCACGACAGGCCCCCGTCCTCTCTCCACCACGTCTGCCGGGGCACCCCATCTTTTGCGAGATTATGCAGCCTGCCTAAGGCAAATGTAGCTCGACATTGCTAATGATTAGCGAATATTGCCGATGTGTGTAGTAGCGCTGCGGGTGAACCCAGCACGCTACGAAGCTCGTTCTGGTGTAATTTTGAAGCTAATTCCTTCTAGTGTTTTGCTGTAAACACTTAATTTCATTCAGGCACTTGCTTAAGCAATCAGGAGTGCCTGAATGAGCCCTATTATAGCGGAAATAAGCCCCCATTGAAAGGGTTAAACGGCCGTTTCTATTTTCCTACATCTAGAGGGATAATCTACCGGTAATTTATTAATTTCACTCACAACATCAAACACCTCCCAATGAAATTAATGAAAGCATGTGGCTTAAGGCGATATATGCTGACCGCAAGATCGAGGATTTGAATCCCTCAGAATCCTAAACAAAATTGCGCTATCTCGATGGAGAGGATTGTATTGTGGTACCTCTCTAGTCAAGCTGCTCAACTATATCAGCTTGTGTTAGCTTCCCTACACGTGCTTCTCACCAGTGCATCTGCGTATCTACTATGGTGGGAACTTGGCACCTCACGGTCACCAAAGGTAACCTCGTTGTTACGGTAGAATAAGCATGGTACTGTATCCAAGATTTTCAGCAGCACGACTGCAAGTGAACAATAAACAGACAATTACAGTATTACTATTATTTCATACACACACACACACACACACAGCAACAATTACGACATACTAGCTAAACGTACACAGATACACACACACATACGCACACAAAGGCTTACATTAATGGCCGTCGTTCACTTGTCAATCGAATATCGTAAAAATACTCTCTCTCTCTCTCTCTCTCTCTCTCTCTCTCTCTCTCTCTCTCTCTCTCTCTCTCTCTCTCTCTCTCTCTCTCTCTCTCTCTCTCTCTCTCTCTCTCTCTCTCTCTCTCGTCAAATATTCTCGTCTGTCTTTTTTCTTCCCCTTCTACCCTGCATTATATGATCTGCGTCGTCGTCCTCCCTTGCTTCCTTCCTTCTCCAGCCTTTCCTTTACTGTTTAATATATTCTGTCCTTGTAATATTTCTCTTTCTCTCTCTCTCTCTCTCTCTCTCTCTCTCTCTCTCTCTCTCTCTCTCTCTCTATCTCTTTCTCTTTCTCTTTTTTTTTCTCTCTCTCTCTCTCTCTCTCTCTCTCTCTCTCTCTGATATTGGCGGGGTCATGGGGATGCGAAATGGGATAGTAGGATTTGTGTTTATGGTATTGGGAAAGAGGGGGGAATAGAGAATGGACTACGACATGAAAAAGGCCAACATTGAGTAATATACGGAAGAAAAGTGATAGGTACAGTGCCGTATTTTATGAGAGAGAGAGAGAGAGAGAGAGAGAGAGAGAGAGAGAGAGAGAGAGAGAGAGAGAGAGAGAGGAGTACAAAGGGAATCAAGCAACAACAGGTCTAGTGACCCTTCTAGGCTGCTTGTCCTCCAAAACACTGAGGATCAAGTGTCCAAACAGTGGTTTAGAGTGGGTAAGGGAACATTGGAAAGGGAACTACTGCCCTGGAACTAATGTCCGTGGCAGGATTAGGAAGTTAGTAGGGGACAGATGGGTTAGTAATTGAGGGGGGGATAAAATAAAGTTATTAATTTACAAACGCAGTCAGTCGCGGGTTTGATGCGAGATATTTGTCTAAGCGGAGTTTAAATGAATCAACGGTGCTGCAGTCTATAACGTCTCGGGGAAGCCCATTCCACAAGTTGACAACTCGATTGAAGAAGAAATTCTTAGATTCGTGTGAATTAAAAGATTTACCAATAATTTTGCAACCGTTTCCCTGCGTGTAATTAGATTGGTCGATAGTGAAGTACTTACTACAGTTCATATTGTCAATGCCTTTGATGATTTTGAACACTTGAATTAAGCCACCTCTTAATCTGCGCTGGGTTAAAGGAAATAGATTTAATTCTCTAAGACGCTCGCTCTTCGTATGGTTTGTTCTTTAGGCTAGGTATCATTTTGGTAACTCTACATTGAACTCGTTCTAGCTTGTTTATATCTTTTTGGTAATAAGGGCACCAGGATTGAACGCAGTATTCCAGAAGAGGGCGGACTAAGGAATGTAAAGGGTTAGGATAACTTCTTTGGATTTATGCTCAAATGACCTGCCTATAAAGCCAATTATTTTGTTTGCCTTCTTAACAACTTCTGAACATTGTTGACTCGGTTTTAGGTTACCCGATATTGTTACTCCCAGATCGGTTTCTCTGTTTACATTCTTAAGCTGAGTGCCATTCATCGAATAGTTTGCTTTCTCATTTAGGTACCGGTATCCGATATGTAGTACTTTACATTTATCCGCATTGAAACTCATTTGCCAAATTTGGGCCCAACATGACAATTTATCTAGATTGTGTTGCATATCGTCAACTTGTTCTTTTGAGAGTACGCTATTTGCAATTTTTGTATCGTCAGCAAATTTTGAGATTGTACAGGTGAGACCCTCGTCTATGTCGTTGATGTAAATTAGAAAGAGAATTGGTCCTAGTACCGATCCCTGGGGGACCCCGCTACTTACATTGGTCCATTTATATGCCTTACCGTTTATGACTACTCTTTGCTTTTTGTCGCTGAGCCAATTTTCTATCCATTTCAACACACCGTCTTGTATTCCATGCGCTTTTAGTTTTAGCAGTAAACGTTTATGGGGAACTTTGTCAAAGGCCTTTTGAAAATCAAGGTATATAATATCTACAGTTTTACTCTCATCGTAGAGGTTGAGGATATCGTGGAAGAAGTCTAAGAGGTTTGTTAAACAGGAACGTTTTTTACGAAAGCCGTGTTGAGTATCTTTAAGTAAGTTATTTGCCTCTAAGTGATTTACGAGTCTGTCTCTTATGACCGTTTCTAGCATTTTACATACAATTGAGGTTAAGCTAATTGGACGATAGTTACTGGGTAGGGATTTGCTGCCTTTTTTTAATATTGGTGTTACGTTGGCTAGCTTCCACTGATCAGGCATAGTCCCAGACTGCAAGGATTCATTGAATAGCAATGTCAGTGGTTTGGAGAGCTCATCCTTAGCTTCCTTTAGAACTCTAGGCGAGATTGTATCAGGTCCAGGTGTTTTATTTACCTTGAGTTTATCTAAACAATTCAATATTTCTCTCTCTGTAATGGTGATATTGCTTAGAACATCTGAATTATCAATCTGAATCGGCGATGGTGTAGGGATATCACTGAGGTCTTCGGTTGTAAAAACTGATGCAAAGAAGGTATTGAGGGCATTACGGTACTCATTTGTACTTCGTCTTTGGTGTACTCTCCATTTTCATTGACTAACAGTCCAACAGTTGAAGTAACTACTTTTTTCTTTCTGATATAACTATAGAATTCTTTCGGGTTTGTTTTACTTTGATTCGCAACATGTAATTCCAGGGTCTTTTTACTTTGCTTAAATAACTTTTTGGCTTTGCGTCGTAGCTCTATAAATTTCACCCGTTCTTCGTCATTTTGTGAGGATTTTAATCTATCATTAGCAATTTTTTTTAGCAAGCAGACAGTCTGAAATATCTTTATTCCACCATTTGGGCTTATCATTATGGCCTGGACGCCGTATTTTCGATGGTATGCAGTCTTGCACTGCCTTAAGGTAAGTGGTTGTGAAACACTCCCAAGATGTATTTATGTCGTTATTGTTAGTCAGAAAGCTCCAGTCAGTTTCTTTAAGCTTTGATTTAATTTTATGAAAATTTGCTTTCTTTAAATTAGGGACTTTCTCAATGCTGCTATTTGATTTGTTACTAGTAAACTTTAAAGTGAAAGTTATCGTACGATGGTCGCTGTTACTGAATTCATCACCAACATTCAAATTCTCTATTAATTCTTCTTTTGTTGCGAGTACAAGGTCAAGCACATTATTACCACAGGTCAGAGATTGTACAAATTGAAAAAAGTGAACTCTCTTGCAAGTTAGCTTAGAGGTCGTGTCCAGAGTGTGAAGTAAGAATATCGCCCCATTTAGTCACGGGTAAGTTGAAATCGCCAAGAATTACGGTATCTTGTATGTTAGTTATTTCTGCAATTTGTTCATAAATTTCACTGTCAGTTTGCACTGATTGAGCTGGGGGTTTGTAAAATAAAGCTAGTGTAATTTTAGTTCCTCGTTTATTATTTAATAGTACGTAAGATATGTCTATATTCGCAATTTGAGGTTTTGACATTTAGACGGGATTAAGACTTTTCTTTATAAAAAACAGAACTCCTCTTCCATTTCTGTTGATCAGAATTTTCTCAAACATTGTATAACCAGGAAGCGTATATTCGGCTAAAGAGTCTCTGCCTTCCGTATTTAACCAAGATTCTGTAATGCCGATTATATCATAATGTTCTGTAAACACGATTTCCTCTAGATCTGAAAATTTATTGCATATGCTACGAGCATTTACATAAAACACCTTAAGAGTATTAGAGTTGGATGTTACTGATTGTTCATTGTCTGAATTTTCAGTTCGTATTTGACTTGCACTACCCTGCCTGGATACCCCCGGTTGACCCCTTTTTTTGAATGGAAATCCTTGACTGCATCGTTTAGCAGACGACCAAGACGTGCAGCTCCTACTTCATTGAGATGTACACCATCTCCTGAAAACAAAGATTTATCATAGTAAAAATGATCCCACGTGTCGACAAAGCCGATGTCCTCCTCCCTGCAGAGTTTGGCTAGTCGGCGATTTGTACTGGTAGCTATGTTGTAGAATCGGTTTTCTACATCAATCCGGGGAACAATTCCTGAAATTAAGATTCTATTGGATTTTTCCTTGAAGGACCTGATCAGCCGCCGGTACTTGCAAAGTAGTTCCTCTGACCGCGTCCGTTGGACATCGTTAGATCCAACGTGGATGACGTACGTAGTGCTTGGGGGGCGAGCCTGGAAACCTCTTCCACAGCCGCAACAATGTCGTCCACGCCGCCACCTGAGAGAGAGAGAGAGAGAGAGGGAGAGGGAGAGGGAGAGAGAGAGAGAGAGAGAGAGAGAGAGAGAGAGAGAGAGTGAGTGAGTGAGTGACTGAGTTAACGGGAGAGAGCTAGAACGAGTTTAATGGCAAGGTGACGAAAATAAGCTCCAAAAGAATGTTCCGTTAAATATCAATACCTGGTACGTGAAAGGTTGGCTCAGTGATAATCAGGAACTGTACATTGGGGGCAGTAGGGTAAGGTGAAGGAACAAGAACTTACTCTTCTCAGTTTCTCCATATTTATTTTCTTCATGAACATTTGTTTCCTATTATATTATCTGGTTAATCCGTGAAATTTTACTTACACTTCCTTATATTTGTTGTCGGCGATTTTGAACTATTCATTACTCCCTATTTCATATCTCAGTGAACATAACTAAGATAGGCTACTGCCCCTGAAAATCGTTGATAATAAAAATATTCGTGTTTATTTCCACCATCAGTGGTTATTCTTGTTACATAGTATTTCCAAAATTATACAATACAACACTTAGGATGGTGTCATGCTGTAGTGTATTGCTTCATATTTACGTACAGTAGATTGGATTAATTGTCGGAGTTTCATCATCGTATTTGGGTTAACTGGAAGCTTAACAGTTAATATATAAAATATATAGTCTTAATACAAAAATCTAAAATTATAAATCAAAATATATATAAGCAATGCTGTTCTCTTCAACAATCGAAGATATATATTTGCATAACTCAATGTATGTGTCGCCGCGAAGTAAACAAGTTGACTGTATGTGTTAGGTAACATTTTTTCATTAGTACCTCATTTACACAACCTCAATATATTGTATTTGAAACCAAATGATGAATTGCCTGGTTTAGTGCAATAGCCACATGCATTTGAGATTTATATCCTGCCATACAACTTTCACCTGCATAATCAACATGTTCTTTACGCTTAACTTAAAGGTTCCTAGACTATTAGTATCGGTAGTTTTAACGTTAGGGGGGAGCTCGTTCAAAAGTGTTGGTCCCTTTATTGTAAGACATTTACTTCCCACATCAGTTTTAACTTTCTGCCTGTAGAACATATCCTGTGGTCTCGTTGTGCTAGGGACGTTGTGCATTGTATTAGTATATTTATGTGTTAGTACATAGTATTTTGAACACTCTGTAATGAGTGTTGCACTACACACACCTCTTTCCATTTCGAGTATCTCTCGGGAATGGACAGCAAGGTCTTTGAAATACTACCGGTAACTATGCCTTGTAACTGCCTGTAACTCACTCCCGCTCACTCTCTCTCTTATTAATTCTTCCTCTTCCTGTAGAAACTAATGATCACCTTGTTATATATTCCTCCAACCTTTGCATGCTCCCCCCCCCCTCCCTCCCTCTCCATCTCTCTCTCTATCTCTCACATTTTCATCGAATATTTCGGGAAAAGGTTCTATTCTCCCTCTCTCTCTCTCTCTTCTTAATCCTTTCCCTTCTGTCATATAATAACACAGCTCTCTTTCCACCAATAGTTTTGGTAGGTCTGGCCTGCCAGTTCTGATTTACACTAATAAAATAAATGCTATTAAAAGGGTATTACAATGGTATATATGATCAAGAGGTATAGTAATTATTGTGATGTATACTTTATATTCTTGTATAAGATGGGTGTATTACTACCATTATGTTATTATATGGGTAGATTTTTGTGTAGGCCTACACTTCATATACCTCCTTCATACCCATTATTTTTTTAGAGTGTACAATTCCATACACTTAAATATTTTACCTACAGTGTTGTTGCCCATTGCCGTGGGAAAACAACAACAACAACAATAACGACAATATGTTGGCAGGAAATTAATAAAATTTTCATCGAATATTTCGGGAAAAGATTCTGTATAACTCCACTTATACTAAAAGGTTCTGTATAACTCCACTTATACTAAAAGGTTCTGTATAACTCCACTTATACTAAAAGGTTCTTTATAACTCCACTTATACTAAAAGGTTCTGTATAACTCCACTTATACTAAAAGGTTCTGTATAACCACTTATACTAAAAGGTTCTGTATAACTCCACTTATACTAAAAGGTTCTGTATAACTCCACTTATACTAAAAGGTTCTGTATAACTCCACTTATACTAAAAGGTTCTGTATAACTCCACTTATACTAAAAGTTCTGTATAACTCCACTTATACTAAAAGGTTCTGTATAACTCCACTTATACTAAAAGGTTCTGTATAACTCCACTTATACTAAAAGGTTCTGTATAACTCCACTTATACTAAAAGGTTCTGTATAACTCCACTTATACTAAAAGGTTCTGTATAACTCCACTTATACTAAAAGGTTCTGTATAACTCCACTTATACTAAAAGGTTCTGTATAACTCCACTTATACTAAAAGGTTCTGTATAACTCCACTTATACTAAAAGGTTCTGTATAACTCCACTTATACTAAAAGGTTCTGTATAACTCCACTTATACTAAAAGGTTCTGTATAACTCCACTTATACTAAAAGGTTCTGTATAACCACTTATACTAAAAGGTTCTGTATAACTCCACTTATACTAAAAGGTTCTGTATAACTCCACTTATACTAAAAGGTTCTGTATAACTCCACTTATACTAAAAGGTTCTGTATAACTCCACTTATACTCAATTTTCTTCACATACCGTATAATTTATCTGACAAATATTAAATATGTGTTGTAATTATATGCTTCTAGTTGGCCTCTTCTGTTTTGTTTCTTATCATAATGATTACCATTGGAATTGTATTTAGTAACAGTCGGTAGTTTTGAAACATTAGTTTTAGTCTGTATAGCCTATATTCGTTTTAGTAACAGTCGGTAGTTTTGAAACATTAGTTTTAGTCTGTATAGCCTATATTCGTTTTTGTTTATATGATAAGATCTATAATTTGAATATATATGAAACCTGATATTTATTTTATATATTTTAAATATTGTTAAGGCCTTCTCGATCTCGCTGTCTGTCTCTCTCATCGACCATAAATTATTCCCACTCAAAAAGCTACAGGTGCATAAGGACATCACTTAAAAATATCGAAAACACAATTGTATTCATTGTTGGGCGCGGTTGGTTATTATATTTTCCCTTAATAACAAGAGCACTGCACACCTGCCGCGTCTATAATTAATAATAATAATAATAATAATAATAATAATAATAATAATAATAATAATAATAATAATAATTAATAATAGTATTATTTATTCAGTTAGCAATTTACAGAGTTGGTACCACATAGTATGTTATAAATATGACATGTACCAGCCTTGCATAATTCCAACTAAGGATAGCCCAATAAGGCCGTTAGGCGTATTTCCATTGGGGTCCTTGTGGGATTAGGTTAGCTGGGGAAAAGGGGAGGATAAAGAAATAGATACTTTAGAGAAAGTATTTCTAGGGGGTTATTTTAAGATACCTTACATCCTATAGTAAATATCCGTAATCCGTAATCAGTACGGTAATAATTTCAGTTTGGTTTGTCTATCTCTTATGTCGTATTTAGTAGTAGACATAAGCTTGGTGCTCCCTTCTCGCAGCTGTCCTGTTCAGGTGAATGTGCTAGCAATAACAATGTATATTAGGACCTCTTGCACTTCTATTTGTATTAAGTTAGCAATGCCAGTGAATTTGTTATTATAAATATATACCGTTATAATTAAACCGTTATTTTTTGTTGTTGTCTACCGGGTACTGGTATCTATCTACTGCCAGACGCCTTCACCCCCGAAGGGATGGACACTAATGAATCGCTTCCATATACCCTAGCAATTCTTTTGAGAAGTCTATCAATAACCTGTAACAGATACCAGTGAATTTGTAATTACAATTATATAATTACTCCTTCTACACCCTTATTTACATCAGTTTAGCAATAAAGAAACCAGTGAGTTTGCAATACTATAATTATACGGTAATATAACCTTTCTCTATAGTATTTACATATGGTTAGCAATAAAGTAAATGCCAATGGAATTTGAATGAAAAATATATACCGAAATGAAACTTTTCACTCCCGTATTTGCATTAAAGGCCGCGTCCCATACAGTACGTCAAGACACGACAACGGCCGATGTTAGCCGATTTAACAACTTTTTGCCGAATCGACACGTTTGACACGAGGCTCGCCAGACAAGGACAGCCGCACGTCACTCACACGTCACTCACACGTCACTCACACGTCAGTCACACGTCACTCACACGTCACTCACGACACATTTACTTCTGCCACACGTTAACTCGTGTTGTCAGTACGACACACACGTCCGCACAACACGTTCACAGTACGCTAAGTTGGATGTTGTTAGGATGTTGTTAGGATGTTGGCCGTCTGCCAGACGAGCAGCATATGTGCTGCGCAAGTGTGTCGCACGATACATACGTGTGTCACCCGACAGGGTCGACTCCTACGACAGAAGCACGACCAACGTAGCACTGGAACGTAGAAGAGAACGTTGCCTAATAATATACGCATGGAAAATCGCAGAGGGTTTAGTACCAAACCTACATACTCCGATAGTCATGAAATTCAGTGATAGGAGAGGCTGGGAATGCGAAATCCCCCGGATGAATAACAGGGGTGCTATGGGCTCTCTGCGAGAGGGCTGGTTATCACACAGAGGCCCACGTCTCTTCAACAAACTCCCACGGCGAGTAAGAGACATGAGGGACATCTCGTTAGACAACTTCAAGAGAGCCCTAGATGTCGAACTGCAAAAAGTGCCAGACGAGCCCATCCTCGCAAGGGAGCGAGCTGTCGCTTCAAACAGTCTACTGCACCAAATCACCACCCATAACGAGGGGCGTCGCGCTCCTTGGTGCCGCTAGAGGAGCGGCGAACACATCCAAAGGTATCCAAAGGTAAGTACCCAACCCTATATAAAGGGGGCCGTAGAGCCCCACACAGTGGGGGCTTTATAGGCAGGTCATTTGAGCATAAATCCAAAGAAGTTATCCTCACCCTTTACAATTCCTTAGTCCGCCCTCTTCTGGAATACTGCGTTCAATCCTGGTGCCCTTATTACCAAAAAGATATAAACAAGCTAGAACGAGGTCAACGTAGAGTTACCAAAATGATACCTAGCCTAAAGAACAAACCATACGAAGAGCGTCTTAGAGAATTAAATATATTTCCTTTAACCCAGCGCAGATTAAGAGGTGACTTAATTCAAGTGTTCAAAATCATCAAAGGCATCGACAATATGAACTGTAGTAAGTACTTCACTATCGACCAATCTAATTACACGCGGGGAAACGGTTGCAAAATTATTGGTAAATCTTTTAACTCACACGAATCTAAGAATTTCTTCTTCAATCGAGTTGTCAACTTGTGGAATGGGCTTCCCCGAAACGTTATAGACTGCAGCACCGTTGATTCATTTAAACTCCGCTTAGACAAATATTTCGCATCAAACCCGCGACTGATTGGGTTTGTAAATGAATAACTTTATTTTATCCCCCCCTCAGTTACTAACCCATCTGTCCCCTACTAACTTCCTAATCCTGCCACGGACATTAGTTCTAGGGCAGTAGTTCCCTTTCCAATGTTCCCTTACCCACTCTAAACCACTGTTTGGACACTTGATCCTCAGTGTTTTGGAGGACAAGCAGCCTAGAAGGGTCACTAGAACTGTTGTTGCTTGATTTCCTTTGTACTCCTTTGTACTCCTTTGTACAGTCTACCACCAAACCTTGCCTTTTAAAATATAGCACAGGTGACACCTGACACCTGGCCATGTAAACATTAACATATCTTTCATATTTGTTCTATAGATTTCTATCTCTGTTATATTTATCTCTTATATTTCCTTTTCCCTCTCAACATAGGTTTCACATTTGTTCTAAATATTTCTATCTCCTTTATAGTTTTCTATAACATTTGCTTTGCCCTCAACATGTTTAATATTTGTTCCATATATTGCTATCTCTTATATTTCTCTCTTATATATTTTTTTTCTCTCAACATGTGTTTCATATTTGGTCTAAATATTTCTATTTCCTTTATATTTTTCTTTAACATTTGCTTTGCCCTCAACATGTTTCATATTTTTTCCATATATTTCATCTCTTTTATATTTTATATTTTATTTTCACTCTCAACATGGTTCATAATTGTTCTATAGATTTCTACAAATTTCTATTTCTTTTCTAATTGATTTTGCCTCTCAAAAAATTTCCTATTTGTTCTAGGTATTTGTAACAAACTTATATTTCCTATTTGTTCTAGGTATTTGTAACAAACTTATATTTCCTATTTGTTCTAGGTATTTGTAACAAACTTATATTTCCTATTTGTTCTAGGTATTTGTAACAAACTTATATTTCCTATTTGTTCTAGGTATTTGTAACAAACTTATATTTCCTATTTGTTCTAGGTATTTGTAACAAACTTATATTTCCTATTTGTTCTAGGTATTTGTAACAAACTTATATTTCCTATTTGTTCTAGGTATTTGTAACAAACTTATATTTCCTATTTGTTCTAGGTATTTGTAACAAACTTATATTTCCTATTTGTTCTAGGTATTTGTAACAAACTTATATTTTCGTTAATTTATTTATTTTCCCTGACATGTATTCATATTCATTATTATTATTTTATTTATCATTATTTATCATTATTTTATTTCATTCCTTCTGTACTTGGTTTGTTCTATGTTTGTTGCACGAGATATTATGGTAGGATTATTTGGTACTAACATTTCTATAAATATTTAGGTAACTGAAGTCATATTTGTGCAGAGTTATCTTAGCGTTTACATGAATTAAACTTACATTAGGTCAAGGATATGGCAAACAACATATTACAAAAACAATTTATTGTAAAAGTACAAAAAACAGATACGAAAATAGAGATATATAGGGGGGAAAAGAAATGCATTTTGCCCGATTATTTCCCGATTATGTACGTCAAAAACGATTGCTGCACGTCCGAAAACCGATCGACATACGTCAGCAGCACGTCCAAAATTTAACGTTTTTTTTCCCCGACCATCAAAAACAGTCGGCTGAAAAATAGTGCATACACTAATTATTGGCCGACTTCACGGACCTGTCGGCGGGCGAGGTCCCCGTCCAGTTCCAGATCAACTCGAGTAGAGCCGATTGATTTACACGATGTTACTCGATCATGGACGATTTATCAAAAATTCAAATATTTTGAAAAGATCGGCTCTTGTCGGGTCTTTACGTACTGTATGGGACGCGGCCTTTAGCTTGGTAATAAAACAGACGCCTGAGAGCTGGCAAGGAACTATATATTAGTGAAATGCTGGGTATACGAAGGGAATTTAACCCTCCCGAAAACTCCCCAGGTTTTGAGAAGCCTGGCGCGGGGTTGGAACCCTGGCGGGGGACAGGTATGTTTTTACCGACCTGCGCACTAACCCATTGTACAACCACGGACGTACAATTGGATAACAACCTTAGTTCTCCTTGAAAGAAACAGGTGATAGTCTCGTGGTAATTCACGTGATTATTAGACTGCGATCAACGACTATTTTACGTTATCCCAGACGTCAACTCGGGTAGTTGGTTGCGGGTATTTCGGGTTCAATGATTTTCGGGTACAGGGCATTACAATTAGGCACCGGTACTGGATAAAACCGAACCTTCTCATTTTATTTACATTAGGTTAACAATAAAACAAATACTGGAACAAACAAAACATATCGAAGGTGTTTTAGTTACCAATAAGATATATAATAGAAACATTCACTCTTCTGTTTACATAAGGGTAGCAATACAACAGATGCCACTATCGTATAACACAACATTACGCAGCTGTTAGATTTTTATTGAGCTTAACATGAATTGTTTGGACAGAATATGTTCACTTGTATTTGCAGCTAAGCTAAGGAAGGGATACTACTGTTATATGAGACAATTTTGCAATTGCTGTTTGTGTAGGTTGCAATGAAGCTTATTAGTATTTACAACAAAATACAGTCATATCGAAAACTTTACTTATTTGTAAGAGTGAAACACTGGTCTGGGCTTATAATGACATTTCGAGAGTGAGAACAATAAACAATATTCTATGTTGTAGAATTTATGCCGACATCGTAGAATAGACACTTGGAAATATAGATATCTGGAGTTACGAAACCTGTCGATCAAATTATTAAAGTAAGTGGCCTCAATTGGTATTGCTGCATGACTAGAGCTGCATCACTAGTAGAAACTGTCTTTCAAAAACTGATGGTGAGAGTGTGAAGGTATAATAATGGTATCGGTACCGTATGTCAATGTGTGTTAAAACGTGAAAGGGAACTTTGAATGAAGCAACATAATTAACATAGTATAAAATTATATGGGGAAAATTACGCGAGAGAATGGTTGAAAGCTTTGTACCGGTACTTATTGTGTAACTTGGAATGTCTTTTATGCTAGATGTTGTTATGAAATATCTTTGCTGTGTATATAACAGGAGGCAACACCATTAATTTCTAAGACTAATGAGTGAATGATATCGGATTACCTGAGATATTGGCTACATTAGAGTCCTGGCAGACATCTTCGCCTTTTTCTGTGTTCTCATTAATTTAACATAATGCTTGATAATCCTCCCTTATTGTTGATTCAGATTTGGATTTTGGCCGACTGATGGACCGATATCAACACAATTGTTTTAATATTGGTTATTTGCAGTACATTTAGGTGATGCAACAACATGCAACACATTGTATCTATAATATTTATACTTTAACCCTTTTGTTATGGTGGCTGCCGTACTGGTACGTCTTGGAAATATCCTGAAATGATTAGCCCATTAAAGCCTGTGGAGAGAGTATGAGTGATCAGGAGTACGACAGGCCCCCGTCTGCTCTCCGGCAAGTCTGCCGCGGCACTGAGGCTCTGTGGGGTCACTGGGGTGGTCTCGCAAGATATAATTAGTGTTGCCAAGGGCAAATGTAGTAGAACATTGCTAATTATTTGCGAATATTTGCCGATGTGAACCCAGTTAGCTAGAGAGCTCATTCTTGTCATTTGAAAGCTGTTTTCTTCTAGCTTTTTGCTGCAAACATTTCATTTCATTCAGGCACTTGCTTAAGCAATCAGGAGTGCCTGAATGAGCCCTATTATTGTGGGAAAATGGCCACACTGAAAGGGTTAAGTTAGCAATAGAATAGTAATAATGAAATGCTGCATTTCTGCTTATTCAAAATTTTACTTTAATTCAGTTTTAGAGAGCACTACCCACGTATATCCTTTTTGTATTTATGTTGTTAAAACTACATTTGACATATTCAGTAAAACTAATGTAATGTAAGCCATCACTAACGCTGCGTACCGGCACGTTGTTAACAATGGAGTACTGATACTCATAATATACTTTAATACCTTCTGTACAATGATGCCATTATTATTGTATTATGATTACAGTAGAATTAAACGATACCATTCAGTTTAGGGAGAAGCAAAGGTGAATACAAAATATCAAATAATCCTTAGACTTCCACAGGGTGTTTAAATACTGCCTAGAATAGTCTATTAAGAGCCAAAATAAAAGAAAAGTGGCATAATTAAATATATAGGGTTTAGTGGTTATAGTAGTAGTGTTAGTTATAAGTAATAAAATATGAGAAAGGTACCGGTAGTTAGGCTGATAATTATGGCATATAGTACCGGTAATGATAATCTCTGGTATAGTTATTAATCGCTCTTTCTTCCATAGGGGTTGACTAGCGCTCTGAACACGTTATAAGCCACAATATATTACCCTTAATGGGATGTCACAAATGTCCGCTAACTCTATTTACTACTAGGCGAACAGAGAAATAGGGTTTTTAAGACACTGCCCAATCGTTTCAGCCTGCCCGGGAATCAAGTCTAGTTGCCGCCCCTATACTTCCTATAGTAAACCCTGCAATGTTAATTACTGTAAACTTTTTTTGTGGAAATGTATTATATATGGTTAGGAGAGCAAAATTAGCTTGGTTGCTACTTGTGCAACCTTTAGCATTTCTCAGAATTCAAGATGGCGCCCTCCGACATCTTGAATTTTGGTCAATTTTCAACTTTTGATCTTGATGACATAGAGGGTCGTGTAATACCTCTTTTTAGGGGTTTTCCAGGACGGGGAGTCCATTTATGGGGTAATTTGTGGATATAGGGTGAGTATCAAGGTCAAACCAGAGGTCAAAGATCAAATTTTGCCTAAAATCTGGAAAAATCACATTTATGTGGTTTGAATATGAATTTATTTGTCAGCCACTACAATATGCAAATATATATATATATATAAAAGAAGTGAATCATATGTTTGTTTATTCATTATCCACATCTAGCTCCCCTTCTTCGTCTTCTATATCCATGTGCTTCCTGGTGAAAGGACTACAGCAAATGTCTCCTCCCTCGCACTTACAGTAGTCCGTGCATGAAAGGCCTGCACTGCTGCAGCTGCATCGTGTGCCACTGCAAGCCTTGCGCTCTGCAGTGCAGCTACAGCTAACTACATCCAAGAGTGCTTGGGGAGCAACTGACGCTGTTGAGAGGGCCGGTGTGATGGTGGAGCTTTCGATGTTCCAACCAAAGTTGGCAATATTTCTAGCTTCTACAGGTGGATCACGTTGGTCCGCTGCCTTCCACAGTAGCATCTGAAGATGAACTCGGAGCACGTGCAGCTGCAGGTTCGCATCAGTCGGTGGCAGTTTCTTCAGTGCTGGAGGCTTCTTACGGGCACGGTAGAAGTGAGCACGTGTGTCATTCATTGTTGTACAGCTCTTCTGTCCATAGAGTGGTAAGAAGAAGGTGCATGCTGTCTCCTGCAACTGAGTGTGGGTCACGCTTGGCTGTCCGAGCACTTCATCGAGACCTGGTATATCTATCTCTAGGAGTTTGAGTGCTGACAGCTTTCCCTTTCCAAAGGGGTATGATACTGTATCGCAACCTGACAGTGCATGGACACCAAGAAGTTGGCTGCACTTTCTCGGGCCTAACCGCCAAACAGTTTCGTTGATGTCCAAGACATCCCCATTCCATTTTTCCATTTCAATCTTGGCGGATACTCGCATCCTCGATGTCCAGTACACCAAGAGAACAAAGACATCAGTGTCATCACTGAGGATGCGGATGGTCTCGGCGCCTTCTTCCACTGCTTTCAGCATGTAGCTACAGAGGGTTATGTCTGCCTCGTCATGGGTAACGACACATTCCAGCTTGTTGATGAGTTGAATATTGTGTGGAAGTTGATAGCCGCATAGAATGTTGTTGAGCAGATTCTTGTTCTTGGAATTGTGAAGAATAGCTTCTCGACATGGAAGGGGAGTATTTGCGGTTAGCCGAACTTCCTTGGCTCTTCCTCTTCTTGTTCGCTCGTGGTCCTTTGCACTGGGAGTATCGTAAATACGATAGGCTATGACTCTTTAGTGATCTCGTATGTCTCTGTGACGTCACGATCGCTCCTACAGCACGACGTAGGACGAGTAGATCGTATATTATAAGATTGTAAATAAGTTAAGTTATAAAAGGCCTAATATGCTATTAAGCAATATTGCCATGGTCTTATGTAGTATATATGAATTTATCGTATATATTAATATAATTTATCGTATAGAGCAACCTAGATGCGGTACGATAATTTGGGCTCCTGGCGTTTTGCCAAGGCAGCAAGGTGTGCCTTCGAGGAACAGCAGAGCGGCAGAGGAGGTGGGAAGGGAGGATTCCCAACCTAGTGACCCTAAGATGGCTGCCGAGTTCGACCTGGAACGACTGTGGAGATTGGATCACATAGGCATTAATCCTATGGAGACTGATTATGACTCGGAAGTTGCGCTACAAAGGTTTGACGAGTCTGTGTGCTACTGTGCCTCAGACAAGCAATATAAAGTTAGTTTACCCTGGAAGAACAGTGAGATAAGCCTTCCTACCAACTATGGTTTGGCATTAGGTCGCTTGCGCGCATTACAGCGTAAATTGTCTAACGCACGTGCCAGGCGTATAACGATGTATTTCGGAGTTATGAGGATAGGGGCTTTATTGAGAGAGTCGATGTCAAGGAACCGTTTAAGAAGGGTAGAGTTCACTATCTGGCCCATCATGGGGTAAGGAAAGACAGCGTCACCACACCAATACGGGTGGTGTATGACTGTTCTGCCCACCAAGGTCAACAACCCAGTCTAAATGACTGCCTGTTGACAGGTCCGTCCATGGTGTCGGACCTGTCCCAACATCTATTGCGGTTTAGGCTGGGGAAGTACGCCTATACCAGTGACATCGAGAAAGCATTCTTGATGGTCAAGCTAATGGAGGAAGATAGAGATGTTACCCGCTTTCTTTGGTTCAGCGACATTAGCGACTCTGAAAGTCCAATCATAATATACCGTTTTCGGGTTGTACTCTTTGGGGCCACGTGCTCACAGTTTTTGTTAAATGCCACAATCAGAAAACATCTAGCTGACACTCATGAGGACACAAGTAAACTATCTCGCGGATTATATATTGACAATTTGCATGTTCTAGCGATAGTCAGGATGATTTGTTATATACATACTGGCAAGCACGCAGATTGTTTGCGGATGCACATCTATTTCTCCGCGAGTGGGTTACTAATAGTGAAGATCTTCAGAGTTTAATACAGGTGGACGGTACAGCATCTCTTAACCAGGAAAAGTCCAGAAATTTGGGGATGATCTGGCAACCTAAACATGACATACTAACTTTTCAAACAAGGTCTTTTGCTCAGCAGACAGGAGCGCACACCAAAAGAAGTCTGTTGAGCAAAGTTGCGCAATTTTTTGATCATTTGCGTCTAGCATTACCCGTTACCATAAGAGCTAGGATTCTAATGCAGGAAGTTTGGAGACGTAAAATAGGATGGGATGACAGTTTGCCCGAGGACCTGAATGACCAAGGGACATTGTTGTTGAATGAATATGCCATCCTATGTACTAAACCTATACCTCGTAAAGTGGCGGCGTTCGGTGACGTTACGTTACACACGTTTTGCGATGCTAGCGCCACGGCATACGGGGTAGCCATATATGTTGTTACTTCATTTGGGGCACATTTAGTTACAGCCCAGGCCAAGGTAGCCCCGGTTAAAAAGGTAACTATCCCTAAAATGGAATTGACTGCCATGCTACTATTAGCACGTCTGGTGCAACATGTACGCGCAGCATACGAGAGCGAATTAAATATTGAAATCGTTCACGTATGGTGCGATAGTCAGGTCGCACTCAACTGGATACATAGCAAGAAGTCTCTGCCAGTTTATGTGCGGAATAGGGTAGATGAGATTAGAGCCCTTTTGCCAGATGTTGCTTATCATTTTGTAAATACAAAAGAAAACCCTAGTGATCTCATAACTAGGGGTATAACGGCTAGCCAGTTAATGAAGTCCGAATTGTGGTGGCATGGTCCAAAGTGGCTGCTCCATGAAAGTGAATGGACGATATGGCATGCTGTTGGTGAGGGACACCAAATGAGCCACCTGGTCCTATCATAAAGTGGGCAAGATTCGGTGACTATAATAAACTAGTCAGAGTTGTAGCTTGGGTATTGCGATATGTATCCAATCTCAAGCTTAAAGTAACGGGCCAACTCTGCAACAGGGGTCACAACATTGATGCTCGTGAATTTAAAGCAGCTGAAGTAACTTTGATCAAATGGGTTCAAGTAGAAACCTTTTCCAATGAATTAGAATCCTTGAAAAGCTCGAATAAGACATTAATGCCTAATATAGTGCGTCAACTAAGGTTGCACCTAGACAATGGCCTCATCAGGTGTGAGGGTCGCCTGAAGTGGTCGGGTGTACCAGACGGCGCAAACCGCCCTATACTTATGCCAACAAGACATCACGTTACTGATCTATTGATCATACGTGCACATAGGGAAGTAAAACACTATGGGGTATGTCATATTATATCAAATTTACGTCTCGCATGGTGGATAACCAGAGTTCGACAAGTAGCTCGACACGTAGTAAGAAAGTGTGTAATATGCCAGAGACTAAAAGGTAAACCATATGCAACTGGACCAGCTCCACCTCTACCTGAATGCCGTGTAAAGCACGTAGAACCTTTCCAAGCGGTAGGCTTAGATTACACAGGGGTGTTGAAGACGAGAGAGCATGAGAAGGTTTATATATTATTGTTTACCTGTGCAACGTCTCGAGCAGTACACCTAGAACTATGTGATAATATGTCTAGTGAAGAATTTATGCTGGCGTTTAGACGGTTTTGTGCCCGTCGTTCATTCCCTCAACTCATTCTTAGCGACAATGCTCCCACTTATGTCCAAGCATCAAAATATCTAAAGGATATGAGTAGTGATTCTACTATCATCACTTTTCTGGGAGAGAAGAAGTGCGAATGGAGGTTCATTCCAGTTAAGGCACCTTGGTTTGGTGGAATGTGGGAACGGTGTGTCGGCATAGTAAAATCAGGACTCAGAGCGGTTGTAGGACGTGCTCTATTAAAGAAGAGTGAGTTGACGACAGTCTTCACAGAGATAGAGGCAGTCGTGAATGATCGCCCGCTTACATATGTGTACACCGACCTGCAAGAACCACTATCATTAACGCCAGCTCACTTGCTATATGGAAAACCATTGACTGCGTTTCCATCTGATTTCCAATCTATAGTAGAGTTAGAGGATCCCTCGTTGTACTCTGAGGTAGCGGTGTCTAAGAGATACCAGGATAATCGAGGATTTTAGGAAACGGTGAATTAGTGAATATCTGCTAGCATTGAGGGAAAGGAGTGTTACTCCCTCTGGTAGACCAACGGCACCTACAGTTGGTGAAGTTGTTTTAATTAAAGAAGATAGTCCTCGTTTATACTGGAAATTGGGCCGCGTGTTGGAGGTATACAAGGGGGCAGACTCTGTAGAGCGGGTGGCGCTATTGAAGACAGCCACTGGAACTACTGTTCGTCCTATCGCACGTTTGTACGCTTTGGAGCTCTATTCCGCATTGCAATCTGATGCTCCACCTGTTATTGCTGGGTCCGAGGATTCTCAAAGGAACGACTCACCTCTTACTGATGGTGATCATTCTCGGACCGCGCTGCTGCTGGCGCCGTCGACTTGTGGCGTCAGAAGATAGCCTCTGGGCAACTTTAGGTTTAAGGTGGGGTTCAGGTCTTTTTTTGTGGGGGGAGTGTATCGTAAATACGATAGGGTATGACTCTTTAGTGATCTCGTATGTCTCTGTGACGTCACGATCGCTCCTACAGCACGACGTAGGACGAGTAGATCGTATATTATAAGATTGTAAATAAGTTAAGTTATAAAAGGCCTAATATGCTATTAAGCAATACTGCCATGGTCTTATGTAGTATATATGAATTTATCGTATATATTAATATAATTTATCGTATAGAGCAACCTAGATGCGGTACGATAATTTGGGCTCCTGGCGTTTTGCCAAGGCAGCAAGGTGTGCCTTCGAGGAACAGCAGAGCCTTCACGAACACCAACCAGTTAACATCTAATTTTCCGCCCTCAGTTGATCGTGCTTTTGTGCCTCTAATCACAATACACATACAGCAATACACTCAGCTACACCATCACGACGCTCTCATCGACGCCATGACTGACTGACAGATAAGCATAATATTCATGTCCATTCCCATGTAATCATTTATTCTTTCTTTAACTTGACTCGTGTCTCGGGACCGAAGTCTCGTACCCCATTGTCCACCGCCATATTGGGTAAAACGTTCTCCCTTGCCTCATTGCCACGTGGAACTATTGGTGAGTTAATTCCTGGCTAATATTAACCCTTATAACCTTACCCTATATATAAATTTATTATGCGAGACCTTTGGATATAACTTAGCTTGTTTCAGATTGAATTCAATTTAGATATGGAGTAGTTTTAATTTAGATTGATTTATTTGATTCATTATAGCTTAGTAATATTTAACTTCCATTGATAGTTTACCACAGGGAGCTTCTTGGTCATATCTGTCGAACAGAACTATTTTCTTGGAGACAGGAGAGTAGTGGGCCAGTCTAGTGCCGAAACTCGCAGCCAGGTCTCCTGTAGTCCCGGAGACTGGCCATACAACGTGGTACAGAAGCTGACCGCCATCAACCAGCCCCACATCTGGAGCAGATTGAGTCGTGACAAAGACGCCAAGAGATTTGACGAGCACTGCCTTGTCACCCTTCCTCAAGCAGCCGTACTCGTCGATAAGGGCTGGAGGGACCGGACTCAGTTCAAACTGGAAGACAGTGGCTATATCAATGCTGCGCTGCTGCCCCACGACTAACAGCCGACTGAACAGAGTTTCGATGTCGTAGACGGCCTGCGCTTTGATAGTGACTGTCTTCTTGAGAGACTCCATTGTTTTGACCTTCTTCTTTATTGTCTTGTGGAATTCACTGCTCAGCGAAGCAGAGAAGTGCCTGCTCTGCTCACTCTCGATGGCCAATGCGTTCTGAACATTCACTGTGTCTGTTGCCACTTGTCCATTGCATATGTTATAAAGACCTGGTTCCTGGTCATTGAAAGGGTGACTGTACTTCTCCAGCTCCACCGCGATCTTCCTCCGATCGGCCTCGTCCAGTCTCCTTCTTCTCTCTCCTTCCTCCTTGTGCTTACTCTTCTCTTCCCCATCTACTCCACCGTGTGGCTTCTGTTCCTCCTCAGATTCATCGTACATATGTTCCATGGCAATGTCAAGGTGGGCACACACACTGAAACTATTCACCCACACAGCCACTTGCTCAGCGCTCGTTGAAATGCCCTTCATACCTCCAGAACCCTTCCCTCGTTTGATGTATGTCTGCTCTCCGAACTGATCTGCAGGCACTGCGGTTCCGCCATCTGAGTGCCGACACACGTGCGCACCTGCCAGTAGGTCCTCTTTGGCATGCTGGGGAAGGTACTCCATCTGTCGCACATACCAGCTCAGATAGCGGGCATAGTTCTGATGACCTGCTGCGAAGAAGTATGGCAGCATCTCCTTGAGACAGTGCTGTTGGAGTAGGAATTCACCGTTCCTCTCTCCGCGCAGGAACATAAGCGACAACAATGTCGGTTTGACAAGGCAGTCCACCCATAGCCTCCCGGTCGGGTGTTGTCTGACTGACTCCAGGTAGACGCTCTGCTCCTCATAAGTCTTGGCGCCATTCGAGAAGAAATTCTGCAGCAACACGGCAATGATGAGACGGTATGCCCGTAGAGCATTGGTCCAGGCCTTTCCGTTGACAATGCTGGTGATGCCAACAAACGCTGCACTGATGAGAATGTCCACACCAGATGCCTTCATCAGTTTTCCTATACAGCCCAGGAAACTCATGAGAGTGTGCATCATACCTGGGTGAAGTATGACGCCGGTCCAGCGCAGAGGGTCGTTCCATTGAACTAGGCATGCAGTCTGATACAGTTGGAGGTCAACTGTGAGGTGAGTGTACTGCATCCCAAAACTATTGAGAGTCCTCTCAAGATACACAAGCGTAGTTATTACAGTGTCGGGGTGAGCAGGCGGTGAGTCGATCATCGGTCCAAACACGACCAGTGTCTTGGGCTTCTGGGCAGAACCTGCCACCAATCGGTCTTAATGAGCATTGAAGCCTGCCCACTCAACTGGCTTATTGTTCCCGTGGACTTGTGACAACCATGCCGCATCTCGCTCCTGACTGAACATGACTGATGCGGACTGAACCTGCAACTCTTCAGCGGACAGAGCTTTCATCGGAATCAGGGGTGGATTCACCTTGGAAGGCCCCTTATAGTGCTCCAGCTGTATACTCTGGTGGGTGAATCGCACAGAGGACATGTCATGTTTCTTGAGTCGAGGAATAGTCCGCTGCATCACGCCAATGTTTCCTGTGTTGATGATACCAGCAGGATGCTGGGTGAACTCCATGACCATGGCGTGGGTGCTCTTCATTCCATTTGGGCTCGCAATGTACAAATCGTAGTTGTCAGCCCAGCTGAAGATAGGGCCGATCTCTGTGCTTAAGCCAAGTTTCTTGTGGTAATCTGATTTGTTGTCCAACACGAACTTGGCCACTGACTTGCGGAAGCACAGCACTTCATCAAATGTGCTTGTGATACCATGCTCATTGAGAGTCTTGATGAGCTCTGAACTACCATGCTTGTGATGTACCGGTAGTTTCACAGCGAGCCCGAGTGTAGTCTGGTTTCTGCCGGCACTGCAAATGTGCTGTTGAATGCACTGAGCTAGGGTCAGGAATGGCTTTGTGACGTTGCCTCCAGATACAAGGCTAGATACTAGTTTAAGAATAGAGTAGCACTGGTGTTTTCAATGATCTTGTGACGAACATAGTCACTGAGGTTGTAGTCTCCAGGCCTATGTGTCGCCCTGACCTCGCCACGAATCTTCCTCACCGTCTTCTCCAGCTCGTCATCGTCGCTGCTGCTTTTCTTGGCAATTTTGATAAACTGTCCGAGGCTGGCTTTAAATCCAACTACGCTTTCACAACCCTCGATTTGGAGTACAAGCAGCTTGGCGCCGAAGTAATCTGTGATGTTGGACACAAACTAACTGTCTTGTCACAGTGCCCGAAGCAGCGATGTACAAGGAGTACAGCTCCGCTGTCGTCCACGTATCTGTCATATTTTCAGCCATCGTCGTGACCACGGACCTCAGCGCCACTTCCACAGGCGCCGTCATGGAGGGGCAGGACATTGGGACAACTCTAAATTTATCATAACAGCAGACATGGTATTGTGCGTCAGAAGCATGCAGATCAATGACCCCACTGAGTCGAACAACTACCTCATTAGCCCACTGGTCCTGTCTCTCATCACAGATGTCCTCCAAGTGTTGCTTGAACGTGATATCACCACTTCTATCTAAAGTTTTACACTGTCTGACCTGCACCCAGCTGTGTGGGTTCTTGCTGTCTTTCGGCTTACACTCTTTCCCACACAGCAAACAGTCTCGCTTGAAAACAAAGTCACTACATTGAGACTTCAACAATCTTTTGGAAACACCATTGTCAATTAGTGTAGACTTTCTCTTCGGCTGTTCATTGTTTCTACTTCTCGAAGTATAGCTACAGTAACATGACTTGTGCGCTAGAATATTACTTCCAGAGAGCGTTCTGTACAGTTCATCCTGCTTCACTTTGCTTGTAGCGATGATCTTCTGCACAGCGACGGTCTTTAATGTTTGCAGCGCTACACTGGCATTACATGGACTAAACAGGCACTTCTCCCCTCCAGCAGACATGATGAGTGTGACAGCCTGGGGGTATCAATGCTGATTACACTGGTTTGTCACAATCTGAAATGAGAAGAAAAGTTGTTAAACCACTGATCGCATAGCGTGGGGAGTGCATGCATGGTGAATATTGGTGTTCAATGAACTCTGACCCATTGCTCAACCTGCTAAACAAAATTTAATACAAAATATATAATGATTCCCGGGATATACCTACATGTAGACATAGCAAACATATTATATCTACCTACCTACCCAACCTAGTAAAATGCTGGAATAGAAAGACAATGAACCACGTACAATCGGTCAATATTGGTGATTTTCCAGATTTTAGGCAAAATTTGATCTCTGACCTCTGGTTTGACCTTGATACTCACCCTATATCCACAAATTAACCCCCGAAATGGACTCCCCATCCTGGAAAACCCCTAAAAAGAGGTATTACACGACCCTCTATGTCGTCAAGATCCAAAGGTGAAAACTGGCCGAAATTCAAGATGGCAGAGGGCGCCATCTTGAATTCTGAGAAATGCTAAAGGTTGCACAAGTAGCAACCAAGCTAAATTTGCTCTCCTAACCATATATAATACATTTCCTCAAAAAAAGTTTACAGTAATTAACATTGCAGGGTCAACATTTTGGCAACTTGACTAGTTTACCTTTTGGTTGTGAGCCGAGCCCGCTAACCAATGCCTCACAGGGTATACGGCTACAAGGGCAGTATGGTAGTACCGGTTTGGGTGTGAGCCGAGCCCGCTAACCAATGCCTCACAGGGTATACGGCTACAAGGGCAGTATGGTAGTACCGGTTTGGGTGTGAGCCGAGCCCGCTAACCAATGCCTCACAGGGTATACGGCTACAAGGGCAGTATGGTAGTACCGGTTTGGGTGTGAGCCGAGCCCGCTAACCAATGCCTCACAGGGTATACGGCTACAAGGGCAGTATGGTAGTACCGGTTTGGGTGTGAGCCGAGCCCGCTAACCAATGCCTCACAGGGTATACGGCTACAAGGGCAGTATGGTAGTACCGGTTTGGGTGTGAGCCGAGCCCGCTAACCAATGCCTCACAGGGTATACGGCTACAAGGGCAGTATGGTAGTACCGGTTTGGGTGTGAGCCGAGCCCGCTAACCAATGCCTCACAGGGTATACGGCTACAAGGGCAGTATGGTAGTACCGGTTTGGGTGTGAGCCGAGCCCGCTAACTAATGCCTCACAGGGTATACGGCTACAAGGGCAGTATGGTAGTACCGGTTTGGGTGTGAGCCGAGCCCGCTAACCAATGCCTCACAGGGTATACGGCTACAAGGGCAGTATGGTAGTACCGGTTTGGGTGTGAGCCGAGCCCGCTAACCAATGCCTCACAGGGTATACGGCTACAAGGGCAGTATGGTAGTACCGGTTTGGGTGTGAGCCGAGCCCGCTAACCAATGCCTCACAGGGTATACGGCTACAAGGGCAGTATGGTAGTACCGGTTTGGGTGTGAGCCGAGCCCGCTAACCAATGCCTCACTGGGTATACGGCTACAAGGGCAGGTATGGTAGTACCGGTTTCAGCAACAACAGTAAATGTCTAATGATTTAACATAAAGCAGGCGTTCCCGTTACCCTACCCTTCTTAAATGTTCCCAAGTTTTTCACTGGATTACGAAGAGGTTAACGCTCAAAAGGGTAATTAATTCATAAATTATTAAACTGGTATCACACAAGCGCTTTATCCCTTAACTTCAGTGGGCACCTTTGATGTGGCAGCTTCTGAAATATATATATTGTTATACCAATTCTACCGCCTGTGATAACTACTGTACCTTCAGAGTAGTTACCAATACCAGTGTAGAAAATCTTACAATGTTTCCATAATAAAGTTACCGATCAAAAGTTGACAATAAAAGTTCTTGTGTGATACCGAAGTTACTTAGAAATATTGTATTGCCACCATCCATTATCAACTACAATTTTCATCGACTTTCATATATAGCTACGACTTGTGACCTACCTGTACATTTTCGAGAAGGGAAAGTTAACCTTATCATATGCCTAAAATATAAGAAGAGAAAGGTTATGAGTAAGGATAGTAAAAGACAAGGTTATCAGTAAGGACAATAAAGCAAAATAAGGAAATACAAAACACACAGGACACAGACACGTGAGATACATCTGTTTCCATATCGATCAACTCTCATACAGGTCTTCCTTGTCAATCTCTTCATCTATTTGTTTGTCTGTCTTTGTTTCCTTTCTATATGTAGCTGTCTGTGTGGACACTGTATCTCTTTGTGTATCTGCCATGTTTTCCTTCTCTCTGTCCATCTGTCTGTTCGTCTCATTCTCTCCGTGTCTCTTGTCTTCTAATCGTACATTATCAATATATATTAATCTGTCTGTAGATATTTTGATCTGTATGGTTATCTTTCTAGGCTCTGTATCGTATTTTCTATTAAACTATCTATCGGTATCAGTCCATCTGTCTTTCGATCTAACTATTTATCTGCACATCTTGTTTTACTTGTTCTCCTAATTGCTCTGTCTTGTTTACTTGCTAATTTCAATCTTGATTGTCCACTTCCTTGCTTGCTTGATTTATTGTTTATTTTCTTATTATATTTGATGCTTGTATATTTCATCGTTTCCGTGCTTGTTTTATTTATATTTGCTTTATAGTGTTCGTTTGTTTGATTTATACATTCTTGTCTACATGCATGATTGATTGTGTTTCGTTTCTTGATTCTGTATGTAATATGTTAGAGCAAATCTGGTTATTGGTGAGTTCTACTAATGGGAGGTAAAGTATTATATATAGGATATAACTACAATCAAATAATAAGGTAAGTTATACAATAGGTACAGAACAACACTTTTATTTATACAAAATTAGTTATAGGTTCACACAATATCGGTAAGAATAATACACAAAACATAAAGATACACAATTCATAATTAGACATAGAGTGACTACTGGTACTTGAGTTATGGTAAAAGACGTGTGCTCTGAACGCGCGCTCTAAACACAAAAAGAACGTGCGTGATTTACTTATGCAATTATTTACTGGTGTGGGTTCTTAGATCAAATCAGAGTTTTGTTTGATATAAGTTAAAGTACGTAGGTTAAGTTGGTGCAAATGGAAATGGTGAATTCTGTGTTTTTAGTATTTAATATATCATAGTTGATTTTAGCGAAGTCAGTCTTTCTTTTGTCACAAAGTCACACTTTCACTATTCGTTCGACTATAGTTTTATTAATTCTATATATGAGATGAATAATTAACTACTGGAAAATCACTAAGCAAAGAGTGTGCGCGATTGGTTGTTGGGTGTCTTCCAAGCTAATTTTCTGCTATTTAATATCCCTGATTACGTTCAGGCGGGAGTGCCCAATCGTAAGTTCAGGATATTTTAGATGGGGAAATAAAAGGATAGGATATGTGTTTTGTTTTCCTAAAGGGTAATAGACGGTTTATCAAAAAGAGACTCTAACATTTAGAGACACACTACTACTATTAAATTTAGCGATATCGCCGGTGTTGGAGGGGTGACTTAGTGAACTTTCATGAATTTGATGTGCTGGGCTCTTGTTACGACACTCGTCTGTCTTGGGCATCTGGTTAGGTCTGGACTTCCTTGGGGTGCAACTTGCAGATATCTCTTCTCCTCTTTGTGGATGCTAGGTCTCGTACCACGAGCTGTACAAGGTTTAGCACCGGTACCACATGCAAGTTAAAGGGTAGATGTGAGTCTCTGCTTACGCGGCTCCAGTCGATGACCTAGAGAGTGAGCATCGAGCCTCACTATTACGTCAGCTTGCACGTGTGTTGGTGTCGTACACGAGTCAGTCTTGGGACCTGACTTGCTAGTATCGAACCTAGCAGGTTTACCAAAGAACTTGGTGTATTCAAATTTTAGACCTGAACAACTAGCTATGCGAGGACGAGACAGAGGAAAAAGGCAAGGAGGGAAAGGGAAGATGAAGATGAAGAGACTGAGGGAGATGGAAGAGCACATAGAACACCTCGAGCACCTCCTGGCCTCCCAAGAGTGGCCAATACATCCCGAAGACTATTAGGTACACATAGTACTCCAAACAATCCCTCCCCAATCTTGTTTGCAAATATCCAAGGCCTAAAAAATAGAACCACGAACAAGTACCATTTATTAGGGGCCTGCTAGAAGAAGGAAACGCTATATTTGCGGCTCTCACAGAAACTCACATTAAAGATCAGGAAGATAGTGAGGTATGGATTCCTGGTTACAACCTACATAGGGCGGACAGAACGCATAGATCACATGGAGGTGTAGCCTTGTACATACATGACTCACTGATATGTACTGAATTCCTAAATAACAGTAATGAAGTGGTGGAAATACTTGGAGTTAAAATAGAATCCCTAAATTTAGCAGTTATTGTTACATACAGGCCTCCAGACTCATCCCGAGAAGAATTCAAAACCCAGCTCAACAAAATAAAATCAGAAGTGGAAACCCTGGGGAACCCAACACCAAATATTATATGGCTAGGAGATTTTAACCTACCAAACATTAAATGGAGACAACTAGAAAACCAGTTAGTGGCAAATAACACCGGAGAAGCAAATACTAATACGAGAGAGCTTTTTGAACTTTGTGATTTTTTTAGTCTTACCCAACATATTGCTGAACCCACACGGGAAAACAATATCTTAGACCTGGTCTTCACTAACAACGACTCTCTAGTACACAGCATTAACATATCGGACACAACATACTCAGATCATAAATTAATTGAGATCAAAACAACCTTAGAAAGTGTACAGACAACCTCAGAATCGAGAACAAAAACCGGCCCCTTCAGTAAATTTAACTTCAATAACAAAAACATTAGGTGGGAAGAGGTAAATCAAGAAATGGAGGAAATAGACTGGGAAGATTTAATGGATAACCTGACACCAGCAGAATGTCTAGTCTTAATAACAGAAACCATGACCCAAATCTGTAGCCACCATATACCTGCAAGACAAACAAAACGAAGAAGCAAACAAGATCGGGAAAGGAGGAGGCTGTACAGAAGAAGAAAATTACTCCCACAAAGACGCACCCATCAAAATCTACAGGATAGGCAAAAGGTCGAAATAGATAGAGAAATTGTGGAAATTGAACAAAGGCTAAGAATATCATATGAACTACAACATATGGAAGAGGAGAGGAAAGCTATTGCAGGTATAAAGGAACATTCCAAATACTTCTTTTCATACGCCAAACAAAAGGCTAAAACAACATCAAACATCGGCCCACTGAGCAAAGGGGACGGCTCTTTCACAGGGGACAAAAAGGAAATGAGCGAACTCTTAAGCAGGCAGTATGAAATGGCATTCAGTGAGCCTGATGAAACAAAAGTCATCAGAGACCAAAATATATTTTTCATGGAAACCTCCCCCACGGAAACCCCTCAGATGCTGGATATTGATTTCGGTCCAAAAGACATAGAAGAGGCCATTTCCAACATGCCATCCCACTCGGCACCAGGCCCGGACTCATGGAATTCGATCCTAATGAAAAAATGTAAGGAAAACCTCTCAAAACCCCTGGCTATAATGTGGAGAAGGAGTCTAGACACTGGTGACATACCAGATAGCTTGAAAAATGCAATAATTGCCCCACTGCATAAAGGAGGGAGTAAAGCACTACCAAAAAACTACCGCCCGGTAGCTCTAACCTCTCACATCATTAAAGTTTTCGAGCGAGTCCTGCGAAGCAAAATTTCAACATTCATGGAGGCAAATGAACTACACAACACCGGTCAACATGGGTTCAGAGCGGGAAGATCATGTCTCTCACAACTTTTGGAACACTATGACAAAATTCTTAAAGCCCTAGAAGAAAAGAAAAACGTGGATGTCATTTACACCGATTTTGCTAAGGCATTTGATAAATGTGACCATGGTATAATAGCCCACAAACTGAAAGCAAAAGGTATAACTGGGAAAATCGGACGGTGGATATACAATTTCCTCGTAAACCGAAAACAATCGGTAGCAGTAAACCAAGTCCCTTCTGAGCCTTCGGATGTCAAAAGGTCAGTGCCCCAAGGAACAGTGCTAGCGCCCCTTCTGTTCCTCATACTAATTTGCGACATAGATACCAACACCAGACACAGTACGGTGTCGTCTTTTGCTGATGACACAAAATTAAGCAAGATTGTAAACACACAAGAGGACACGGGCCGACTGCAGGAAGACATGAATGTAGTGTTCCAGTGGACCAGGGAAAACAACATGCAATTCAATGAGGAAAAATTCCAATTAATACGGTACAGAGATAATAATGGTGTTAAAAAAATTACAAATTACTTAACAGAATCTAACCACATAATAAAACGGAAAGACAGTGTGAAAGACCTTGGGGTATTAATGTCTGAAAATATGGGTTTCAAAGTACATAACCAGGTCAAAGTGGCGGCTGCGAAACGTCTAACGGGTTGGATTCTGCGTATTTTTAAAACACGCGGTGAATTGCCTATGATAACGCTCTTCAAATCTCTAGTGCTACCGTGGCTTGAATACTGTAGCGTATTAACATCCCCATACAAAGCAGGTGAAATAAATGACGTAGAGAGTGTACAAAGAAATTTCACTTCGCATATAAGTTCGATAAAACATCTACACTATTGGGAGCGTTTAAGAGCACTGAATCTGTACTCACTGGAACGTAGAAGAGAACGTTACCTAATAATATACACATGGAAAATCGCAGAGGGTTTAGTACCAAACCTACATACTCCGATAGTCATGAAATTCAGTGATAGGAGAGGCTGGGAATGCGAAATCCCCCGGATGAATAACAGGGGTGCTATGGGCTCTCTGTGAGAGGGCTGGTTATCACACAGAGGCCCACGTCTCTTCAACAAACTCCCACGGCGAGTAAGAGACATGAGGGACATCTCGTTAGACAACTTCAAGAGAGCCCTAGATGTCGAACTGCAAAAAGTGCCAGACGAGCCCATCCTCGCAAGGGAGCGAGCTGTCGCTTCAAACAGTCTACTGCACCAAATCACCACCCATAACGAGGGGCGTTGCGCTCCTTGGTGCCGCTAGAGGAGCGGCGAACACATCCAAAGGTATCCAAAGGTAAGGTAGTCTCATACTTAGCAGGTTTATCATCACACTGGGTAATGTCAGTCTTGAGACCTAATTTACTATTATCGCACCTAGTTTTACTAGTCTCGTACTTAGGTTTAGGGGTGTTCCTGTCTTCAGACCTGAAGGTGCTAGTCTCTTACCTAGCCGAATGACTTCTCCCAGGTTGAGTGACATAGTCTGTCCAAGTTTTGTGTATCCTGGTTTTCACTCAGTGAAAGCTAGAAGGGCGCTATCTGGTGTTGTTGTCTAGGCAGCTTCTGGCGACATTGGTGTTTGAAGTATGTCCCGTGTGGCATGGTGCTGGTGGTTTTCTGTACAGCCGCAATTCTTATTGTGGGCATAACAGTATATATGTTTTTTTCTGTTTTAATTGCATTATTTCTTGTTTTGATTTATTTCATTCTTAATTGAATTCTAGTTTGCCTGATTCGTGTATTTGTTTGTTTTCTTGAATTTTTGCTTCCTTGATTTCATGGTTACTGAATTTATTGTTTACTTTATTTCTCTGGTGCCTACCTACCTGGAGTCTACCTAGCTGGAGTTGTTTCGGCGGTCCATCAGTGGCCTCGGCGAGAGTTGCTCCCCCCGAGTATGTTTGCTGCCAGTGCTTGATGCAGCAGGCTATTCGAGGAGGCAGCTCTCCCCCCCCCCCCCCCCCGCGAAGTATGGCTGATCAGACACCAACTTGAGATGGTTGTCCAAGGCTTTCTTGAATACTTCCGTTGGCACGTCCATCAGGTTTCTCACGTTCTCTGGCATTTTGTTGAAGAGGCTCGGTCCCCTGTTTGCCAACCAGGAGTCCCTCAGTGTGCCCAGAGCTCCCTTACATTTTTGGGGTGGGATGTTACATTTCCTACCCCCTCTGTCGCTCCAGTTCCATGATATTGTGGTGTGAAGGTTTGGCATTAGACCCTCGATAACTTTCCATGTGTAAATTATCAAGTATCTCTCTTCTTCGCTCCTGTGAATTTAAGTTAAGAGCCTTCAGCCGATCCCATTAATGAAGATGTTTTACTGAGCTGATGTAGGACGTGAAGCTTCTTTGAACACTCTCTATTTCGTATATTTCCCCGGCTTTGTGTGGAGATGTTAGCACACTGCAATACTCCAGTCGTGGGATCACCAAAGATTTGAAAAGTGTTATCATTGGCCGTTCTTCTCATGTCTTGAAAGTGCGCAGTATCCAACCTACAAGTTTCCTCGCCGCTACTGACTTGGCGTGATTGTGGTCTTTGAAAGACATGTTTTCGGACGTTATTACCCCAAGATCTTTAACCTCTGATTTTCGTGGGATTGGCAGGAGTGACTCTGTTAAGTAGGTTGTGGTTTCTTTAATCTCTTCATTATCTCCATACCTTATCAGCTGAAATTTCTCTTTGTTAAATTGCCTGCTATCTTACTTACTATATTTTGTTGACATATTTGATAAATTCTTGTTTGATGGATTAATTTGTGCTTGATTAATTCTTGTTTGATGGATATATTTTTTTTGCTAGCATAATTCATTGTTTGTTTGTGTACTAGATTTCCTGTTTGCTGAATTGACCACTTACGAGTTTCGGGCTATAAGGAAGTTGGAGCCTTATACATTGATATAAAAGCGAAATACAAAAATAATGCCGATTTCTATTGAATGGAAAGTGTGATTAATTTGGTTTTATGTATTTATTAATATACTACAACCATAGTTTAGTTTAATCTTTTGGTAAATAGTGATATCTACAGCTCCAACTTCCTTATAGGCCGAAACGTGCAAGTGGTCACTTGTTAATTTCTCTTATGCTTGTTTTCCCGTCCTCGTAACCTATCTCCTGCCCTCGTGACCTCTTGTTCTCCTTGGCTCACTACTTTCTCTCTCTCTCTCTCTCTCTCTCTCTCTCTCTCTCTCTCATACTCTCTCTCTCTCTCTCTCTCTCTCTCTCTCTCTCTCTCCTCTCTCTCTCTCTCCTCTCTCTCTCTCCTCTCTCCTCTCTCTCTCTCTCTCTCTCTCTCTCTCTCTCTCTCTCTCTCTCTCTCTCTCTCTCTCTCTCTCTCTCTCTCTCAGCGACAGAAAGCAAAGAGTAGTCATAAACGGTAAGGCATCTAAATGGACAAATGTAAGTAGCGGGGTACCCCAGGGATTGGTACTAGGACCAATTCTCTTTCTAATTTACATCAACGACATAGATGAGGGTCTCACCTGTACAATCTCAAAATTTGCTGACGATACAAAAATTGCAAATAGCGTACTCTCAAAAGAACAAGTTGACGATATGCAACACAATCTAGATAAATTGTCATGTTGGGCCCAAATTTGGCAAATGAGTTTCAATGCGGATAAATGTAAAGTACCGGTACTACATATCAGATACCAAAATGAGAAAGCAAACTATTCGATGAATGGCACTCAGCTTAAGAATGTAAACAGAGAAACCGATCTGGGAGTAACAATATCGAGTAACCTAAAACCGAGTCAACAATGTTCAGAAGTTGTTCAGAAAGCAAACAAAATAATTGGCTTTTTAGGCAGGTCATTTGAGCATAAATCCAAAGAAGTTATCCTAACCCTCTACAATTCCTTAGTCCGCCCTCTTCTGGAATACTGCGTTCAATCCTGGTGCCCGTACTACCAAAAAGATATAGACAAGCTAGAACGAGTTCAACGTAGAGTTACCAAAATGATACTTAGCCTAAAGAACAAACCATACGAGGAACGTCTTAGAGAATTAAATCTATTTCCTTTAACCCATCGCAGATTAAGAGGCGACTTAATTTAAGTGTTCAAAATCATCAAAGGCATCGACAATATGAACTGTAGTAAGTACTTCACTATCGACCAATCTAATTATACGCGGGGAAACGGTTGCAAAATTATTGGTAAATCTTTTAACTCGCACGAATCTAAGAATTTCTTCTTCAATCGAGTTGTCAACTTGTGGAATGGGCTTCCCCGGAACGTTATCGACCGTTGATTCATTTAAACTTAGCCTAGACAAATATCTTTCATCAAGCCCACGACTGACTGCGTTTGTAAATTAATAACTTTATTTTATTCCCCCCTCAGTTACTAACCCATCTGTCCCCTACTAACTTCCTAATCCTGCCACGGACATTAGTTCCAGGGCAGTAGTTCCCTTTCCAATGTTCCCTTACCCACTCTAAACCACTGTTTGGACACTTGATCCTCAGTGTTTTGGAGGACAAGCAGCATAGAAGGGTAACAAGACCTGTTGTTGCTTGATACTCCTGTTTCCTTTGTACTCTCTCTCTCTGGTGTAGGTATTGAGGGATAAGCCTTCACAACGGCTCCTCGTATATACATTTCGAAGAGTGTTGAGAGGGGAGAAGAGGTGTTGGAGAGAGAGGAAGGTGTTGGAGTGGCTTTGTTATGTGTGTTATTAGTCTATATTCGTCGTCGAGGTGTCCTCCGACTGGGTGCAAGCATGTGAAACATGCTAGGACTTACTTTTACACTCGCTTAATATATCCGATTGGCTGGGATCGAACTCAGGCCACGCAGATTCACACGGGACCATGCTATCCACTAGACAGCTGCGGCTCTATCCACCAGACCGCTGTGTTTGTGTGCTTGTGTGTGTGTGGTTTCATAATATTTAACCCTTGTCTAGCGGGGTGTTTTGGGCTATTTTGGGCATATTCAGGCCCTCCTGAATGATCAATCAAGTATCTGCATGAAAAGAAATGTATTCAGCAAAAAACTAGGCGCTAAAAGCTTCAAAATGAGACCAGAACGAGCTACGTAGCACTCATGGTTCTCATGCAGTGGTGCCACTAACATGGGAGTTTAGCGTATAGCGGCATATTTTATCCCACTACGCTCACTACTGGTAACACTGCCAGCCTCTCGAGAACAGAGGGAGCGTGAGTCAGTGGGTGGCGGTAAGCCCTGGGTGTCGGACGTGTGGCCTGCTCCGGCCTTTGCACTCGATTTTAACCCTTTTAAAGCCTTAATAATGCTCCTAACTTGCTGCAAATTGGTGCACGACTTAAGTCGAGCGCCGCTCTTTAAGGGTTAAGCCGCTGAGAAGAAATATACTCCCCTTTAATACTGCTGTAATTTAATAGAAGAATATACTCCCCTTTAATACTGCTGTAATAGAAGAAATATACTCCCCTTTAATACTGCTGTAATTTAATAGAAGAAATATACTCCCCTTTAATACTGCTGTAATTTAATAGAAGAAATATACTCCCCTTTAATACTGCTGTAATTTAATACCTTACCTTTGGATGTGTTCGCCGCTCTTCTAGCGGCACCAAGGAGCGCGACGCCCCTCGTTATGGGTGGTGATTTGGTGCAGTAGACTGTTTGAAGCGACAGCTCGCTCCCTTGCGAGGATGGGCTCGTCTGGCACTTTTTGCAGTTCGACATCTAGGGCTCTCTTGAAGTTGTCTAAGGAGATGTCCCTCATGTCTCTTACTCACCGTGGGAGTTTGTTGAAGAGACGTGGGCCTCTGTGTGATAACCAGCCCTCTCGCAGAGAGCCCATAGCACCCCTGTTATTCATCCGGGGGATTTCGCATTCCCAGCCTCTCCTATCACTGAATTTCATGACTATCGGAGTATGTAGGTTTGGTACTAAACCCTCTGCGATTTTCCACGTGTATATTATTAGGTAACGTTCTCTTCTACGTTCCAGTGAGTACAGATTCAGTGCTCTTAAACGCTCCCAATAGTGTAGATGTTTTATGGAACTTATATGCGAAGTGAAATTTCTTTGTACACTCTCTACGTCATTTATTTCACCTGCTTTGTATGGGGATGTTAATACGCTACAGTATTCAAGCCGCGGTAGCACTAGAGATTTAAAGAGCGTTATCATAGGCAATTCACCGCGTGTTTTAAAAGTACGCAGAATCCAACCCGTTAGACGTTTCGCAGCCGCCACTTTGACCTGGTTATGTACTTTGAAACCCATATTTTCAGACATTAATACCCCAAGATCTTTCACACTGTCTTTCCGTTCTATTATGTGGTTAGATTCTGTTAAGTAATTTGTAATTTCTTTAACACCATTATTATCTCCGTACCGTATTAATTGGAATTTTTCCTCATTGAATTGCATGTTGTTTTCCCTGGTCCACTGGAACACTACATTCATGTCTTCCTGCAGTCGGCCTGTGTCCTCTTGTGTGTTTACTATCTTGCTTAATTTTGTGTCATCAGCAAAAGACGACACCGTACTGTGTCTGGTGTTGGTATCTATGTCGCAAATTAGTATGAGGAACAGAAGGGGCGCTAGCACTGTTCCTTGGGGCACTGAGCTTTTGACATCCGAAGGCTCAGAATTGACTTGGTTTACTGCTACCGTTTGTTTTCGGTTTACGAGGAAATTGTATATCCACCGTCCGATTTTCCCAGTTATACCTTTTGCTTTCAGTTTGTGGGCTATTATACCATGGTCACATTTATCAAATGCCTTAGCAAAATCGGTGTAAATGACATCCACGTTTTTCTTTTCTTCTAGCGCTTTAAGAATTTTGTCATAGTGTTCCAAAAGTTGTGAGAGACATGATCTTCCCGCTCTGAACCTGTGTTGACCGGTGTTGTGTAGTTCATTTGTCTCCATGAATGTTGAAATTTTGCTTCGCAGGACTCGCTCGAAAACTTTAATGATGTGAGAGGTTAGAGCTACCGGGCAGTAGTTTTTTGGTAGTGCTTTACTCCCTCCTTTATGCAGTGGGGCAATTATTGCATTTTTCAAGCTATCTGGTATGTCACCAGTATCTAGACTCCTTCTCCACATTATAGCCAGGGGTTTTGAGAGGTTTTCCTTACATTTTTTCATTAGGATCGAATTCCATGAGTGGGCCTGGTGCCGAGTGGGATGGCATGTTGGAAATGGCCTCTTCTATGTCTTTTGGACCGAAATCAATATCCAGCATCTGAGGGGTTTCCGTGGGGAAGGTTTCCATGAAAAATATATTTTGGTCTCTGATGACTTTTGTTTCATCAGGCTCACTGAATGCCATTTCATACTGCCTGCTTAAGAGTTCGCTCATTTCCTTTTTGTCCCCTGTGAAAGAGCCGTCCCCTTTGCTCAGTGGGCCGATGTTTGATGTTGTTTTAGCCTTTTGTTTGGCGTATGAAAAGAAGTATTTGGAATTTTCCTTTATACCTGCAATAGCTTTCCTCTCCTCTTCCATATGTTGTAGTTCATATGATATTCTTAGCCTTTGTTCAATTTCCACAATTTCTCTATCTATTTCGACCTTTTGCCTATCCAGTAGATTTTGATGTATGAGTCTTTGTGTGAGTAATTTTCTTCTTCTGTACAGCCTCCTCCTTTCCCGATCTTGTTTGCTTCTTCGTTTTGTTTGTCTTGCAGGTATATGGTGGCTACAGATTTGGGTCATGGTTTCTGTTATTAAGACTAGACATTCTGCTGGTGTCAGGTTATCCATTAAATCTTCCCAGTCTATTTCCTCCATTTCTTGATTTACCTCTTCCCACCTAATGTTTTTGTTATTGAAGTTAAATTTACTGAAGGGGCCGGTTTTTGTTCTCGATTCTGAGGTTGTCTGTACACTTTCTAAGGTTGTTTTGATCTCAATTAATTTATGATCTGAGTATGTTGTGTCCGATATGTTAATGCTGTGTACTAGAGAGTCGTTGTTAGTGAAGACCAGGTCTAAGATATTGTTTTCCCGTGTGGGTTCAGCAATATGTAGGGTAAGACTAAAAAAATCACAAAGTTCAAAAAGCTCTCTCGTATTAGTATTTGCTTCTCCGGTGTTATTTGCCACTAACTGGTTTTCTAGTTGTCTCCATTTAATGTTTGGTAGGTTAAAGTCTCCTAGCCATATAATATACTCCCCTTTAATACTGCTGTAATTTAATAGAAGAAATATACTCCCCTTTAAAACTGCTGTAATTTAATAGAAAAAATATACTCCCCTTTAATACTGCTGTAATTTAATAGAAGAAATATACTCCCCTTTAATACTGCTGTAATTTAATAGAAGAAATATACTCCCCTTTAATACTGCTGTAATTTAATAGAAGAATATACTCCCCTTTAATACTGCTGTAATTTAATAGAAGAAATTCTCTCCTTTAATACTGCTGTAATTTAATAGAAGAAATATACTCCCCTTTAATACTGCTGTAATTTAATAGAAGAAATATACTCCCCTATAATACTGCTGTAATTTAATAGAAGAAATATACTCCCCTTTAATACTGCTGTAATTTAATAGAAGAAATATACTCCCCTTTAATACTGCTGTAATTTAATAGAAGAAATATTCTCCCCTTTAATACTGCTGTAATTTAAGAAAATATACTCCCCTTTAATACTGCTGTAATTTAATAGAAGAAATATTCTCCCCTTTAATACTGCTGTAGTGAGTGAGTGAGTGAGTGAGTATAAAACCCTTATATTGTACTGTCTGTAAACCACAACTACAATACTATTCAAACCACAACACCTTTTATACCACAACCCTAATGAATACTACCACCCTTGGAGCTACCACCACACAACAACCACTGTACCTACTAACATGTCCAATATTCTATGCTACCAGTCAGACCACAACTTATTTCATCTATTACCGGTACAAGTACAACTACTACTCTCACCACTACCCTACCCTCTACTATCACCACCACCAGTCTGACGATCACCATCAGTACCACAAATGCCACCACTATTACTACCAGTACCACCTCCACTACAGTAACCATCAACACCTACCAGTCTAACCATTACCATCATCTGTACCACCACCACAAGAGGACAGGTTATAGTAACTCACACGGGGAGGCCACAGTCACAGTCCGCCAACACTTCACATTTTATAAGGACTATTTTAGATTGATTGTATTGTCTTCTCTATTTTACCACAACAACCATTATAACCACCTCTCCATACTAGTACCACAACCACTCTCCTCTACGATACTATCATCACCACAACCACTTGACAAACCACCACAACCAGTACCCTCTTCTACCACCCCCACTACTGCTCACACGGGGAGGCCACAGTCGCATTCCTTCAACCCTTCCCTCTTTGGTTCCTTCATTTTTATTTATTCTTTTCTTATTGATTACCGGTATCCTACTCGTTTATTGTGCTTTCTTGTATTTGTTACATCAATTATCATAACCACCATGACAACAACTACTACCACTGCCATTACAACCATAACAATTACCACCACCCTTACTTAACATACCACTACTACCACTATCCTCACTTGCACCACAACAACTACCGATACCAGTACTAGACAAACAACCAGAACCACTTTCCTCTATATCACCACCACAACTACTCACTCACATGGGGAGGTTACAATCACATTCCTTCAGCCTTTCCCTCTTTGATCACTTTATTTGACTGTATTCTTCATCCTCTTACTCTTCTCTTATCCTGTGTTATGATTGACTTTCCTGCTTGTTAATTGTACCTTCTTATCTACTATACCACCATAACAACTACACACTACAACCACCACCATCACTACTACAAAAACTACTACCGTCTACTACAACCAATATCATGAATCTATTACCATCACAACTACAACCATCTAGTACCATCATCATGACAACTACAACCACTATCCTCTAGCACCACCACAACAGTCACATTCCTTCAACCCTTCCCGCTTGGGTTTCTTCATTTAGCTTTATTTTGTTCCCTCTTACAATGTCTATATTCTTCCTTCTCCGTTTGTCCTTTGTTTGCTTTATCTATTGTGTTTTATTCTCAACTTAGACTATTTCATTCTCTCTTCTTCGTGCGTGTGCTTTGTTTGTTCGCCTAGCTATATTCTTGGAATTTTTAGACTCCCTTACTATCATCGTATTCTCTACTCTCCTTCTTTGTCTGTGTATTCGTGTTTTTATGTCTGTACGTTCTGTTGAGGCTTAATCTGTCTCTTTACCTTACCTTTTGATACCTTTTGATGTGTTCGCCGCTCTTCTAGCGGCACCAAGGAGCACGACGCCCCTCGTTATGGGTGGTGATTTGGTGCAGTAGACTGTTTGAAGCGACAGCTCGCTCCCTTGCGAGGATGGGCTCGTCTGGCACTTTTTGCAGTTCGACATCTAGGGCTCTCTTGAAGTTGTCTAACGAGATGTCCCTCATGTCTCTTACTCGCCGTGGGAGTTTGTTGAAGAGACGTGGGCCTCTGTGTGATAACCAGCCCTCTCGCAGAGAGCCCATAGCACCCCTGTTATTCATCCGTGGGATTTCGCATTCCCAGCCTCTCCTATCACTGAATTTCATGACTATCGGAGTATGTAGGTTTGGTACTAAACCCTCTGCGATTTTCCACGTGTATATTATTAGGTAACGTTCTCTTCTACGTTCCAGTGAGTACAGATTCAGTGCTCTTAAACGCTCCCAATAGTGTAGATGTTTTATCGAACTTATATGCGAAGTGAAATTTCTTTGTACACTCTCTACGTCATTTATTTTCACCTGCTTTGTATGGGGATGTTAATACGCTACAGTATTCAAGCCGCGGTAGCACTAGAGATTTGAAGAGCGTTATCATAGGCAATTCACCGCGTGTTTTAAAAGTACGCAGAATCCAACCCGTTAGACGTTTCGCAGCCGCCACTTTGACCTGGTTATGTACTTTGAAACCCATATTTTCAGACATTAATACCCCAAGGTCTTTCACACTGTCTTTCCGTTCTATTATGTGGTTAGATTCTGTTAAGTAATTTGTAATTTCTTTAACACCATTATTATCTCCGTACCGTATTAATTGGAATTTGTCCTCATTGAATTGCATGTTGTTTTCCCTGGTCCACTGGAACACTACATTCATGTCTTCCTGCAGTCGGCCCGTGTCCTCTTGTGTGTTTACTATCTTGTTTAATTTTGTGTCGTCAGCAAAAGACGACACCGTACTGTGTCTGGTGTTGGTATCTATGTCGCAAATTAGTATGAGGAACAGAAGGGGCGCTAGCACTGTTCCTTGGGGCACTGACCTTTTGACATCCGAAGGCTCAGAAGTGACTTGGTTTACTGCTACCGATTGTTTTCGGTTTACGAGGAAATTGTATATTCACCGTCCGATTTTCCCAGTTATACCTTTTGCTTTCAGTTTGTGGGCTATTTATACCATGGTCACATTTATCAAATGCCTTAGCAAAATCGGTGTAAATGACATCCACGTTTTTCTTTTCTTCTAGCGCTTTAAGAATTTTGTCATAGTGTTCCAAAAGTTGTGAGAGATATGATCTTCCCGCTCTGAATCCATGTTGACCGGTGTTGTGTAGTTCATTTGTCTCCATGAATGTTGAAATTTTGCTTCGCAGGACTCGCTCGAAAACTTTAATGATGTGAGAGGTTAGAGCTACCGGGCGGTAGTTTTTTGGTAGTGCTTTACTCCCTCCTTTATGCAGTGGGGCAATTATTGCGTTTTTCAAGCTATCTGGTATGTCACCAGTGTCTAGACTCCTTCTCCACATTATAGCCAGGGGTTTTGAGAGGTTTTCCTTACATTTTTTCATTAGGATCGAATTCCATGAGTCCGGGCCTGGTGCCGAGTGGGATGGCATGTTGGAAATGGCCTCTTCTATGTCTTTTGGACCGAAATCAATATCCAGCATCTGAGGGGTTTCCGTGGGGGAGGTTTCCATGAAAAATATATTTTGGTCTCTGATGACTTTTGTTTCATCAGGCTCACTGAATGCCATTTCATACTGCCTGCTTAAGAGTTCGCTCATTTCCTTTTTGTCCCTGTGAAAGAGCCGTCCCCTTTGCTCAGTGGGCCGATGTTTGATGTTGTTTTAGCCTTTTGTTTGGCGTATGAAAAGAAGTATTTGGAATTTTCCTTTATACCTGCAATAGCTTTCCTCTCCTCTTCCATATGTTGTAGTTCATATGATATTCTTAGCCTTTGTTCAATTTCCACAATTTCTCTATCTATTTCGACCTTTTGCCTATCCTGTAGATTTTGATGTGTGTGTCTTTGTGGGAGTAATTTTCTTCTTCTGTACAGCCTCCTCCTTTCCCGATCTTGTTTGCTTCTTCGTTTTGTTTGTCTTGCAGGTATATGGTGGCTACAGATTTGGGTCATGGTTTCTGTTATTAAGACTAGACATTCTGCTGGTGTCAGGTTATCCATTAAATCTTCCCAGTCTATTTCCTCCATTTCTTGATTTACCTCTTCCCACCTAATGTTTTTGTTATTGAAGTTAAATTTACTGAAGGGGCCGGTTTTTGTTCTCGATTCTGAGGTTGTCTGTACACTTTCTAAGGTTGTTTTGATCTCAATTAATTTATGATCTGAGTATGTTGTGTCCGATATGTTAATGCTGTGTACTAGAGAGTCGTTGTTAGTGAAGACCAGGTCTAAGATATTGTTTTCCCGTGTGGGTTCAGCAATATGTTGGGTAAGACTAAAAAAATCACAAAGTTCAAAAAGCTCTCTCGTATTAGTATTTGCTTCTCCGGTGTTATTTGCCACTAACTGGTTTTCTAGTTGTCTCCATTTAATGTTTGGTAGGTTAAAATCTCCTAGCCATATAATATTTGGTGTTGGGTTCCCCAGGGTTTCCACTTCTGATTTTATTTTGTTGAGCTGGGTTTTGAATTCTTCTCGGGATGAGTCTGGAGGCCTGTATGTAACAATAACTGCTAAATTTAGGGATTCTATTTTAACTCCAAGTATTTCCACCACTTCATTACTGTTATTTAGGAATTCAGTACATATCAGTGAGTCATGTATGTACAAGGCTACACCTCCATGTGATCTATGTGTTCTGTCCGCCCTATGTAGGTTGTAACCAGGAATCCATACCTCACTATCTTCCTGATCTTTAATGTGAGTTTCTGTGAGAGCCGCAAATATAGCGTTTCCTTCTTCTAGCAGGCCCCTAATAAATGGTACTTTGTTCGTGGTTCTATTTTTTAGGCCTTGGATATTTGCAAACAAGATTGGGGAGGGATTGTTTGGAGTACTATGTGTACCTAATAGTCTTCGGGATGTATTGGCCACTCTTGGGAGGCCAGGAGGTGCTTGAGGTGTTCTATGTGCGCTTCCATCTCCCTCAGTCTCTTCATCTGCCCTTTCCCTCCTTGCCTTTTTCCTCTGTCTCGTCCTCGCATAGCTAGAGAGTTTTTTGGGCTACCATTCGTGTTAGGTCTAGCATATCTCCAAGTCCCTTTAATATGAAAAGCTGGGCATTTCATATTGAAGCAGGTCTTGTTCTCAAGTGATGTCTTGCAAAGGGATGGGTGGTGGTATTTGCAGGTTTCACCAAATCTACATTTTCCATGACTGGTTGTGTTGTTGCAAATTTTGGGATGAGCAAATCTACATGAATTCCCATTATATTCGCCCTTTTGACCAAAGTAGTACCTTCTTTCCAGATAATATCTGCACACTGGTGTAGACAACCCCAGTAGGTGTGGCTGGGGCTGCAAGGGGTTATGTGGTGAGCTAAGTGTGGTTGTGGGTGATAGTGGGCTTGGTGTATGGGTGGGTGAAGCCTGCAGGGGGGTGGAGTTATGGGTCGGTTGTAGGTGGGCAGGTGGCAGTGGTGAGGGGGGAGACGATGTGGTAGGGGAGCCTGAAATGGGGGCTTGTTGCATCCTACGTTCATCCTGCAAATGTATTTGATCAACAGCAGTAGGGTGGTCAATGGCCATAGATGGGATTAATGTGGGTGTTTTCTGGGTCTGGGGAGGTGTGGGGAGATGTGCGGCAGGGTTTGTGGATATGTAGGGTGCGAAAGGTTGTTGTTCGGCAGGCGATGTGTGTTGATGTGCAGGAGGCAATGTGGGCATTTTCATGGGAAGGTGTGCGTGTGTGGGTTGTGATATTTGTATAGGCCCTGAGGCCCCAATAGTTCCCCATTTTCTGTGAAAGGTAGCTATGTCTTGGCTATATTTCAGTCTATCTTGTACTTCTGTATTTTCTACAGTCTGTATGACTTGCCATGTGATATCGAAACAACTATCGCAGAAATGGAGGTTCTTCCCTCTTGTATTGTACGCCTCATTTATTGGTGTCAATCCTATGCAAATCCAGTGGTATGGTTGCTTGCATATCCGACATGCGGTGCTTTTATGCATGTGTATATTCATCTTACAACTCGTACAGTTGTCTCTGGTAAACATTTATGTTTGTTTTTTGTTTTTCCACCCGCCCTTACATGGGGGAGAGAGAGAGAGAGAGGGGGGGGGGGGGCTTGGAGGACAAGGAGGTGTTTGTTACGCGGTTTGTGGGGAGAGTGTGTGGGGGGGGGGGGAGTGCCACTCGTTTACACTCGTTATGTTTAAACTGTAAGTAACTTTAAGTAACACTTTCAATAATTATCTTATGAAACAGAATTCTCACTGCCCTAACCACTTTTCCCGTTTTTGGTCGACTGTTTAGCGGAATATACGGCACTCTAGGAAAATAACGAACTTTCCTATCTATTTTGATTTTCATATTTTACCTATCAACTTGATTCAACACTGCTCAGGTTCGAATGTTCACCACATTTGGTTGCGTGGGAGATCTTTCGCTCCAATAACGTCACTACTAACCTGCGATATGGTCGAGAAATAATCTGCACTGATTTAATTTGTTTATATATTGTTTTTCTCTGTTTGCTATTATTTACGATATTTGTTTTGTCGGTACCCTTTCCTGTCGAGGTTAAGTTTCGCTTTTGGTAAAATCGTATAGGGAGAGGGGAGGGGACGTGTCCAGGAGAGCGAGGGGATATATGTGTTTATGGTCTTTGCGGTCGGTCACCGAGGGTATTTTGTTTACAGCATACGTCCTGTTCCCAAGCTAAAAGTTAAAAGTTCCCCTGACTTTAATTCTCTGTATTATACTTTCCTAGTTTATTTACGTGATATACGATGTTCACTATCACTTTTAACTTAGGCTTCCTATTTTCTCATAGCCCTGTTTGATTTCATAGGACTATATAGCTAACACTTTGCTTTGGGACGTAACGGTTTTTTCTTTCCCTTCTTCTTTCCACCCGCCTTATGGGCCTGCCCTAGGCCTGTCCTAGACCAGCGCCGTGGCACTGCTGTAAGAGTTAACGGATTTTTTCTCCAAAACGCGTATATCTCTCCATATATTTTATCAATCGGTTCGATTTTGCACTTCACAGGACCGCGACACTAAGTTTGTTTTTGTGTGATTTTTTTAAAGTTTAATCACCACTATCCCGCGGGATAGTCGAAAAATCCCGGACCGCGACGGACGTGACCCTCCTCTCTGACTCTGACTCTGACTCTGTTTTGTCTTATTTATTTGGTATGCCTCGATTGCTTTCTCTGTGTTTTACTTTTTGTATATATTTAGTGTATCTCTCTACTTGCCCTCCATAATTGTTTAATGTTCTTCCTTCCATGTTATGCCTATTCCACAATAAGCTATATTTTGGACAAGCTTACACAATTGTTAGCATCTCTTTGTCCCTTTACTTATTTGCTTAGCATGTTTCTTGTTTTTCTTCCTTTTACCTTATACCTTATACCGGGTATTATTTCTTCGTGTAGACCTATCGTATTATATTAGTTTATCTTATCTTGCCGTTTCTTCTCTCTTGCTTCTTGGTCTATCTTTCTTTGAGAGTCACCATCTTGCTTCTTGGTCTATCTTTCTTTGAGAGTCACCATCTTTTCTTATTCCTTCTGTTGTGCAATTATTTTAAGGCAGGGGTTCTGTACTATCTGTAGTATTCAGCTGGATAAGTCAAACAAGGAGAAACATATACCGGTACATAAAACTAGTTTACTAAATCTAAGTATAAAAGCGTACACGAAATACAAGTCTCAATACACTGCAACAATATAAAATATTACAACATAAAGTGATATCATAACCAGGGCCACTTGCGACAACAAACAATAATAACACTTTACTGAATACATTCTCTTGCTCTACCTGGACCAAATGTAGCCGTGAGCACTTTCATAAGTTATATATGCAAAAGTTAAGTTTGGTTTTGGATTCCGAAGAACCACAGTATGTTAATATTTAAATACACATGTCTTGTCTGTGTCCCTGTGAACAACAGCCAATAACCTTAACACTTTAATTTTGCAACAACTAATCTTTGCATACACTGAGCTAATTAATTCTAGGTTCTAGCTATCTTTCCACTATCTGGGTTTAGGGAACAGCTAGCATCTATCTGGCTAATTAGTTCTGTTTTTACCTAACTTGGCCACTTGGGTTCAGGGAACAGCAAAAGATTTAATTAAATACTAAATTTGTCTTTGCAATTGGTTTTGACTGTAAAGCTGAACTGGAGTTCACTGCGTGAATTAAGTTACAGGTTTAGTGATCAAGGTATAATTTATCTGTTCTAATAACTGCTAGTTCAAGGGTGGTGGGGCGGCCCTCCAGAACCACGCCATCGACGGCAGGCTCAACACTTTGTCAGCTGGGCGCCTCCTGGAGGGGCAGTAGTAGGGTCTCTCGGCTTGTGGTAGGTTGGGCTACATATAACGGCATCGAGAGCAGGGCCACACACAGGGCTTCAACAGCAGGACCTCTCAGGGTCCACAGCAGGACCACACAGCGGCGTCTTCAGGGGCGGCTGGGTAAATTATACTGAAGGGGAACTCGGGTGGCTATCACAGTTTCAGTCTCCAGCAGCTTCAGGAGTTCCACAACTCAGTGGGAGATTAATTCTTCGAAGTAGGGGTCATGGGCGCCTAGGCTGTGATTACCTATCAGGGGTCGGAGCTCTACAACCTTTGTGTACTCGACTGCGGCAGGTAAGCTCACCAGTGGCTGCAGGAGGCACTTGGTTTGTCGTTAATATCTTCCAAGTATGTTAAATAATCCTATTCAGAATAAACTCTATTTGTGTTCTCGTCCACTGAACTGAGTTCAGCACTGCACACTTCGAGTGATGCAGAAGGAGAAGGGTGTTGCTGCTGGGGCTGCAAGGGAGGGGAAGTCGGGTTTTTGTGAACAGCGACTGTCTGACTTTGGGTGGGTGCTGCAACCTTATATATCCCCTTTGAGTGGTTTTCCTTCAGCCAATCAGTGAGCTTCCAGGATTTTCCAGTTGGCGTCTTGATCCACGTGTTCTGCTACCCGTCCGCCTTGGTCAATCAGAAGAGATGCTGGGCGAGCGTCTTGTCCAATGGGAGGCTTAGGAATCTTCTCCAGCATTATCTGGATTGCGTTGGCTTGGCCAATTGTAGGCCGGAGAAATGATTAAACTCCGCCTTTTTCTAGGCGTCTCCAGGTGACAGAGGGGTACCCCCCTCAGCAAAGGTGATGAAGGGCTTGGTTGAAATGGGCATGTGCCGCGCCTTATGGGGGAAATTGGCTGGGGTGGGTTTGGTGATCTTGAGAGACATAAGACCAGGACGCATGTGCCTCTGTGGTCCCTTAAGAGGCTGTTTGGGGAACTGTCCAACACCTTCATTATTTATGTCATCAATCTATAATGTATTTACTTTTTTATGCTTCTTTTATAATTTTATATATTTATTTTTACTTTATTGGTACCGGTACCGTATATATTCTTGACTGTATTGTTCTTAAATCTGCAATATTCTATATTTTGTATCCGCATGCATCTATCTTTCTTCTCCACTTGCTCGTTTCGTAGTTCGCACGGTACTATTACTCTGGTATTATTACTCTCTCTTATCTTTATCTTGTTTTATATACATATATATATATATATATATGAAGGATAGAGCGTATTAAAGAAATAACCCTGTAGGCTGTCACGGACCTACGGTACTGTCTGTTAATGTTAGGCCAAGAGAGGCATGTAGTGTGCGGAGACACCTTTTGGTCCTTCATGTGTCATCAATATTCCTTACGCAATTTATTTGCTTTACCCTTTCAATCAGAGATCGAGTTTTTGCTTTATTAGTTCTACTGTCATATGATATTACTCAGCTTGGGCAGGAAATCGAGGAATCAACGGGTTAAGCACTCACAATTATGAGTCATGATTCTATTCTATATTCTATTCTATATTCTATTCTATATTCTATTCTATATTCTATTCTATATTCTATTCTATATTCTATTCTATATTCTATTCTATATTCTATTCTATATTCTATTCTATATTATATTCTATATTCTATTCTATATTCTATTCTATATTCTATATTCTATTCTATATGCTCAGGCCCAATCCCCACTTTACCTATAGTTTTTCTTTTTTCCTCTATTTTTTTTATTTTTTTTTATTTTTTTCTTGGGGGTGGCCGACTCAAAACAGCAAGTACAGGAAACCACAAAACACTAGACAAAACAGCGAACAAACACAGACAAAACACAAAATTCACACACATCTGATTGAAATGGTTAAATATCCATTCCCATTTTTTCCATTGGTATCGGTATATCCGTATTCTGAACCTTCTTACTCTTTTGTTATATTTATATTTTAGTTTTGTATCCCCTATTTCTGTACCAGTTTGTTAAACAAAACTATATTTATCGGAGAGCATTATAGTAATCAGAAGAGAGGTATGGGTAGGGCTCTTATCAATCTTTAAAAATCAACCTCATTAAACTAAATTAGAGCGATTTTTAAGGTTGCAACTATATTATCTCTCTCTCTCTCTCTCTCTTTCTCTCTCTCGTACCCATTACAATAATTAAGGCCTATTCCCCTACGCACCTTTATTTGTCCTTAATAGAGGCGGCTGTGATAATGGTGCCTTAAGAGGGGTTCATGGTGATTCTCAAAATGGTTGTGGTTGGTTGCTGTAGTGATTGTGGTGGGTGTGGTAGTGATGGTGTTTGTAGTTGGTGTAGTGATTGTGGTATGGATGGTTTTGGCATTTCTGGCATAGTAGTTGTAGGTGTGGTGTATATGTTAGTGCAGGTTGTGGTAGGTATTTCAGTTGTGACATTTGTGTTAGTGGCGGTTAAAGTGGAACTACGTACCGGTATGGTAGTTATGGTAGATGTGGCAGATATTATTATGGTACTGGTGGTACTGCCTAGTTCCATAGGCTGCCTGGCCGAACAGCCCCGTGGTAGTTATGGTAGTTACTGGTACGGTAGGTGTTAGGGTAGCACTGATGGTAAATTGGTAGTACTGGTAGTTATGGTGGTAGTAGTCGTTCCATAGGCTGCCTGGCCGAACAGCCCCGTGGTAGTTATGGTAGTTACTGGTACGGTAGGTGTTAGGGTAGCACTGATGGTAAATTGGTAGTACTGGTAGTTATGGTGGTAGTAGTCGTTCCATAGGCTGCCTGGCCGAACAGCCCCGTGGTAGTTATGGTAGTACTGGTACGGTAGGTGTTAGGGTAGCACTGATGGTAAATTGGTAGTACTGGTAGTTATGGTGGTAGTAGTCGTTCCATAGGCTGCCTGGCCGAACAGCCCCGTGGTAGTTATGGTAGTTACTGGTACGGTAGGTGTTAGGGTAGCACTGATGGTAAATTGGTAGTACTGGTAGTTATGGTGGTAGTAGTCGTTCCATAGGCTGCCTGGCCGAACAGCCCCGTGGTAGTTATGGTAGTTACTGGTAGGCGTTAGGATAGCACTGGTGGTAATGTTGGTAGTTATGGTAGTATTAGTAGGTGTTAGGATAGTTGTTGTTGTTCCCCAAGCTGCCTGGCCGAACAGCCCCAAGGCCCCGAGCAAGGCCAAGGCCATAACAGGGCGCCCCTACAGAACCCTCCCTGCCGACCACAATAAAGCCTGGGTGACCGAAACCACTCCATGGCGGGGAGCTGAGGAGGGTGCGGAAACGTCCGGGAAACCAAAGCCCCACCCAGGGCCCTGTGCCCCTCAGCAATTATGAAGAGAAAGTTGAAGGCGAAGGAAAAATGTGATGCTTTGGCTTCCAATCTTGGTAGATTGGGAGGTCAATCCACGGAAGAGACGTCGTCACTTTAAAAGTTAGTGGAGATCTAGAAAATATATAAGTAAAAGGAACAGTCAGAGTAAGCTATGTGTATGGCAGAGATCGCTCAGTTCTCACTCTGATAGACCAGCCCATCACCACTGTTAGGATAGTACTGGTAGATGTTAGGATTGCACTGGTGGTAGTTGTGGTAATGTTGGTAGTACAGGTAGGTGTTAGGATTGCACTGGTGGTAGTTGTGGTAATGTTGGTAGTACTGGTAGGTGTTAGGATTGCACTGGTGGTAGTTGTGGTAATGTTGGTAGTACTGGTAGGTGTTAGGATTGCACTTGTGGTAGTTGTGGTAATGTTGGTAGTACAGGTAGGTGTTAGGATTGCACTGGTGGTGGTTGTGGTAATGTTGGTAGTACTGGTGGGTGTTAGGATTGCACTGGTGGTAGTTGTGGTAATGTTGGTAGTACTGGTAGGTGTTAGGATTGCACTGGTGGTAGTTGTGGTAATGTTGGTAGTACTGGTGGGTGTTAGGATTGCACTGGTGGTAGTTGTGGTAATGTTGGTAGTAATGGTAGGTGTTAGGATTGCACTGGTGGTAGTTGTGGTAATGTTGGTAGTAATGGTAGGTGTTAGGATTGCACTGGTGGTAGTTGTGGTAATGTTGGTAGTACTGGTAGGTGTTAGGATTGCACTTGTGGTAGTTGTGGTAATGTTGGTAGTACTGGTAGGTGTTAGGATTGCACTGGTGGTAGTTGTGGTAATGTTGGTAGTACTGGTAGGTGTTAGGATTGCACTAGTGGTAGTTGTGGTAATGTTGGTAGTACTGGTAGGTGTTAGGATTGCACTGGTGGTAGTTGTGGTAATGTTGGTAGTACTGGTAGGTGTTAGGATTGCACTGGTGGTAGTTGTGGTAATGTTGGTAGTACTGGTAGGTGTTAGGATTGCACTAGTGGTAGTTGTGGTAATGGTAGTTATGGTAGTACTGGTAGGTGTTAGGATTGCACTTGTGGTAGTTGTGGTAATGTTGGTAGTACTGGTAGGTGTTAGGATTGCACTGGTGGTAGTTGTGGTAATGTTGGTAGTACTGGTAGGTGTTAGGATTGCACTGGTGGTAGTTGTGGTAATGTTGGTAGTACTGGTAGGTGTTAGGATTGCACTGGTGGTAGTTGTGGTAATGTTGGTAGTAATGGTAGGTGTTAGGATTGCACTGGTGGTAGTTGTGGTAATGTTGGTAGTACTGGTAGGTGTTAGGATTGCACTAGTGGTAGTTGTGGTAATGGTAGTTATGGTAGTACTGGTAGGTGTTAGGATTGCACTTGTGGTAGTTGTGGTAATGGTAGTTATGGTAGTACTGGTAGATCTGTGTTAGAATAGCACTGGTGGTAGTTGAGTGCTGGGTGTAGTCATGAAGTTACTCAATACCCTGACCACTCTTACCATCACTCTCTTACACAAACACACACATTCACAACATATACATACTCACACATATTTATAAGCACACATTCTCTCTCTCTCTCTCTCTTAAACTTTTCTTTCATCCATTCTCTGTATTTCCCTCTCGATCTATAACTTTTAACTTCCCGAGATTTTGTTGTATAACTCTCCCTCTCCCCTCCCAATTCTTATTCTCATATTCCCTCTTCGATCGCTTATATTTTTTTCTCTCTCTCTCTCTTATGTGTGTACTTTTGTGTAGGTAATTTGTTGTGTGCGTTTATGTTCTAAGTGTTTCTGTGTTACTCAGTTACTTGTTCGTCAAGGGGAATCCACGCAATGCGAGCTAAGCTCATTATTATTGCGACTCCTTAACTGGGAATGTATTGCGTGAAATGCATGTTAAGTGTTTTATGTACTGTTGGAATGGCTGTGGATGTGTGTGTAGTCTGTATTTTTAGCCAATTGGCGACATCGGAAACGAAGGCTTAGGGTGGATCTGTATGGTACCGTTCTCACTATAGACGGTACCGTCTCGCCCGAAGGCTTAGCTAGCCATCAGCTTAGGTGAACCATATGATACCCATCTCGCCTTGTACCATTTTTGCCAACCCCAGATGGGACGTCACAACGTCGTCCACTTATTCCAGGTACCTATTTACAGCTAGGTGAACTGAGGCTAACACATGAAAGGAGACTAGCCCAATTTGTCTCCGCCCGGACGGGATTGAACCCCCGACCCCTCGTGTGTGAGACGAGAGCTCTACCTACTAGGCTACGGGCTGTGTGAATGTGTGTGTGTGTGTGTGTGTGTGTGTGTGTGTGTGTGTGTGTGTGTGTGTGTGTGTGTGTGTGTGTGTGTGTGTGTAATAATAATCATTGTTGTTTTATTATTGTAATGCAGCCCTGAGGCTGAATATCTAAAGTTTATCTTAACTTAAGTACAGTAGAATGCATATTCTACCTTAACTAATTATATGAGGTCATATACGACCTTTGCCGACTGTGAGGTACCGGAGTTTCGACCATAATACATACGCAGATGCACATTACAGTATATTGGTGAAACTATGTGTTGGCTATCACAAGCTGATAGCAGCTTGGCTAAGGAGGGACCACGATACAATCCTTCTCCGTCGGGATGGCTGAAGATTTTTTTGTTTTTTTAATTCTGGGTGATTTGAACCCTTGCATACTCTCGCCTAGGCAGTTAACACAAAGCGTCTTAGTACACTGGACCTTCCCGTCTTTGCTTTTATTATATATTTGTTCATGTGTGCTTGGGATTGTATTATATATTTTTATTACTTAAGAGATATCCAGAGATATTTTGTGGAGGTAGGATAAGATGTTTTGCTCTTGACTGTACTTCAAGCAATGGCTTTGTTGAATACCAAATCTCACAAGCACTTTTCGATCCCTTATTTTGTCGACAGTTAACTTCTCGTCTATATTAAAATGTTAGAAAAATCTCACTTCATGCAAACTAGCGATATCAATGAAAAATAGCCACATGTTGCCTGAAAAAATATCAGATGAGATAATATATTGTCGCTAAAACCACTTACATAGTTCATACCGTGATTTAGCAATACTTCATGAGCCATGCCACAGGAGATATAACGAGAATTTTAAGAAGTAAAAACTAAAAACTAAAAAAAAAAAAAAAAAAAAAAATATAAGCGATATACTTAAACCCTTCCATTGTCCATGTTATTCTGGATTGCATTAGAAGATAATTACCATAGCCTATTCAAATTAGCAAGAACTTTTGGACTCAAAATATAATTATATACATGTACTGTATATACAAAAATAATAGACTTCACTAGACCATCATCCGAATAAAATCGTCCGATGATATAGCTATAATACAAGGAAGATACCCGTCATCGTCTTGGAGATTTAGACTGACCTAGCTTAGATGGTATGCAACATATGACAAAAACAAAAATAAATAATTCTCCCTATAGGCCTATATAAAAACACTCTGGGCGAAACATTACACCCTGGTACCTACTACTATACACTCTCTCCAGTCCATTAGGTTTTAAAGTGTATGTATGGTCAGGAATGTAAACGATTCCGTTTGTACACCCATACCTTTTTTATGGTTCCTGTTTAGTGTCTGTCTGAGCCTATTAATGTTTTGTTATTGCTTTTGTATGGTACTACTAATAACAACCATGGAAGAATAGAAGACTGGTTGTAATTCTAAAGTGGGAAAATTAGGAGTTTAAGAACAAATTTGGGATTTGTTTATCTGTATCGTACGGCCGCCAACATCCTACCTATATCCTTGGCACCTACTTTAGTCTTCTCTCAGGCCCTGGACGGTGAAATGCCAGACACTGCTTTATTTTCATTGATATTTACTGTTCCTGCTCCTCCCGAGACAACTACGCAGAGCCTTTGGTAATAAAAGGAAGTCCAGGGTATGAGAGAGTGGCGTGTCGTGTCGTGGTTGGGGATGTGGACAAGAGGAGGAGGTAAATGTTAGGGATGGCACTTGATGGCAATGAGTAGGCATAAACTTACGTGTGGTTCCTAACTTTTTAGCTGTTTTGTCATTCTATTTTGTTCATGCCTATTTTATTAGTTGCCGGTGCTTATGTATAGTTTAGTTTGCGTTTTCTTACTGTGCGGGTTACGGTATCCTTTTTTTTATCTTTTGTTTTGTAGCTGTTACTACCTTGCTATCAGTTGTACAAAGGAGTACAAAGGAAATCAAGCAAAAAAAATAATAACAACAAATGTAGGCTACTGGTAATACAAATGTGACTAGCACACAAAGATTTAGTAGACAAACGAAGAAAATGGGAGGTTGTTTAATGTTTGTGAGCTGTAACTTATTTCAATATAAGAGATGTAGTGTTCTTATAATCAGCTTGTTATCGTACTTCTGTATATATATAATATATATTTTGTATTGTATATTCTTTTTGAGTTTGTTTCTATAACAGTCAAGTTAATTGGTGTGGTCAAGACATTGTGGTTTTGTGGAACTGAGGAAGACAGGTTGGATGATGTTTTTGTTTGTTTCAACATATTCAATACTTGTTTCGCAATAGGGACTCAGCCAAGGAGACCCATCGGTAAAACACACTTTGTTTTGTTTTTATTAGAGAGAGAGGGAGAGAGGCAGAAAGGATGGGGGGGGGGATGTCTATCTATCGCTGTCTGTCAACCTCTCTTTGATCAACTAAGCAATGATACTTTCCTGTGTACCTATTACACGCCCGACAAGATTTTCAACTAATTTAGTATTTTAGTTATATGACTACAAGCAGTGGCAAAAAGAATAATGCAAATTTGCGTATCCATTGGTTTGTTTAAAAGACAATTTGTAACGGCTGGAATTGTTGCCTGCTCTTTATACTCATAGCATTATTGCACTACTCTTGAAATACCTTACTCATATACGAGAGAGAGAGAGAGAGAGAGAGAGAGAGAGAGAGAGAGAGAGGCTGAGGCTTTTAAGAAGGACCATCTGGCATTAGTGAACACCCCTTGATGTTTGTGTCCATACGGTACATACATTGCCTACATGATAATTATACACACATGTACACGGACAGTATACAAATATACACACACTGTACATGAAGACGCTTATACACAAATAGGAAGGAAGGTTAGGAGGGAGGGAGGAGACAAGAAAGCAGGAAGGGCCGAAAGATGAAAGCAGCGAGGGGGGAAGGAAGGAAGTCATAAGAGAAGAGGGAAGGAAGGTGGAAGGAAGGAAGGAAGGGACGGTTGGAGGGAAGATCGGAGAAGGATGACAACAATATATCTAGAAACAAAGGTAGGTAGGAGTATAGGACAGTGCATGATGGAAGGAAGGATAAAATGACGATAAATGTGTCAAAAAGAAAACTATTAAAACACCCTGATAGAGGTAGTTAAGAACAATAATGAAATGAGCAAAGAAGTTAAAATCAATGTTAAAATGACACTAGTAAATAAGAAATCAATGAAGAAAAGAACAGTGAATGGTATAATGGAATTAAATTTAAACGAAGCAATTCATAAAGGAATATTGATTGAAGACAGGGAGTAGGAAATAGGAAGAAAGAGTGAATGGAACACAAAGAAGAGAGAAATGGAGAAAGGAACGGTGAATACAAAATTAAGGAGATAATGAATGAATGAACAAGATAACATTACACAAACATAAAGTAGCGAAGGAAGAAACGCTCTGTGGAGTTTCAGGAAATATGAAGGAAACGACGAATGAAGAAGGATGAAAGGGAGGGCATGTATTGGGAATGGAGATGTTAACAAATACTGAAGAAATGTTTGAAGAGGTAATACAATCAAAGATGAATGAAGGGGGCAGACACAGATTGAATGCATGCATAAATGCAAACTATATGAAGGAGAACTGCAAAGAATAAGAGGAGAAAAATACAGTGACCGAAGAGCTGAAGAACGAAAGAAGGAATAAAATACCAGCGTACGAAAAAGATAGAAATGGAACGAATGAACGAAATGAGTTTGAATAAAAGTAAAAACAGAAGGAATAAATAAAGAACGAAGGAGCAGTGAATGAAGATGTAAACAGAAGGAGGGAACAAGGGGATAAGGCTACCGTAGTCGATTTGAGTCTCTAGGGGCCCTGTGTATTTGTACTCTCTCTCTCTTTCTCTCTCACTCTCACTCACTCTCTCGTCCTCCTCCTCTTCCTTCGTCTTCCTTGTAACGTATATTATTCCTTCCGCTCTCCCTCTTCATCGTTCCCTCCGTTGTTTGAGGAAGAAAGTGATGAAGGTTAGGAGGAGCCGTTGGAGGGGATGGACTGGGACATGATACCGGAGGTGACACAAAAGATAGTGGTAGTAATGGTATGGTGGATGAAGGTTAAGTCTAGTTCACACATGCCCGAGTCCGAGCGTCCACGAGACTCTTGGACACTCGGGCAAAAATGAGGCCGAGTGTGCAAAATTCCACGAGTCACAACAAATACCCGCGAGTGCACTCGTGGACACTCGCCGTCCTCCACAAGTCATTACGAATGTGCTGCGAGTGGGGGAAAGTTTGAATTTTAACGGTACTTTTCGGATCATGAGTAGCTACGAGTAGTTACGAGTTACCATGAGTGTGACACGAGTGGTTACGAGTTAGTAGTTACGAGTACCAGTGACTCGCGGTACACTCGTGTTGCACTCGAGGTAACTCGTGACAACTCATCGTAACTCGTAGTAACTCGTGAAAACTCGCGGTCCAAATTTTGAAATAGCGTTTTTTATCGCCGCCACTCGCAGCGACTCGGCACACTCGTGACTACTCGTGTCACACTCGCAGCGACTCGTGTTACACTCTTGGTAGCTCGCAACTACTCGCGGCTACAGTGCCTGTACATTGCAACGGGAGCCTGAGTGACCCCGAATCACTGCTGGACACTCGTGGACGTTCGTGAAGACTCGGGCAGTTTTTGACCACATGGTTTTGTCCGCGAGCGTTCACGAGTAGTCACGAATCACTACGAGTCACTGAGAATTACCACGAGTGTCTTGAGGTTGAGATGACTCGGGCCAATATTTTCATGCTGGGATGAAAATATGGCTCCCCGAGCCGAATTCCCATGAGTATCCACGAGTCTCCCACGACGTTGCCCGAGTTCCCAAGATTTTCCGCGACAATGCCTGTGTCATTACGAGAGCCGCCGCGACTGTGGGCTCGGACTCGGGCATGTGTGAACCATGCATTAGAGGCTGTTATGGAGGTTGCATAAGAACAAGGTAAAGGAGGTAGAACAGAAAATAGGTGGTAGTATTAGTGGTGGTAGGGTTCATGAAGCTAAGGAGGCGCCGTTACAAAGGTTGGGTAGGGACAGGGTTTCGATGGTAAAACAGATAATAGCGGTAGTAGTGACAATGGTATAGTTGATGAAGGTTAGGAGTAGCTGTTGTAGAGGTTGGATAGGGATATTGTACAGGGAGTGAAGCAGAAGATAGTAGAACTGTTGATGTAGGTTAGGAGAAGCTGTTGTAGAGGTTGGATAGGGATATTGTACAGGGAGTGAAGCAGAAGATAGTAGAACTGTTGATGTAGGTTAGGAGTAGCTGTTGTAGAGGTTGGATAGGGATATTGTACAGGGAGTGAAGCAGAAGATAGTAGAACTGTTGATGTAGGTTAGGAGTAGCTGTTGTAGAGGTTGGATAGGGATATTGTACAGGGAGTGAAGCAGAAGATAGTAGAACTGTTGATGTAGGTTAGGAGAAGCTGTTGTAGAGGTTGGACAGGGATATTGTACAGGGAGTGAAACAGAAGATAGTAGAACTGTTGATGTAGGTTAGGAGTAGCTGTTGTAGAGGTTGGATAGGGATATTGTACAGGGAGTGAAGCAGAAGATAGTAGAACTGTTGATGTAGGTTAGGAGAAGCTGTTGTAGAGGTTGGATAGGGATATTGTACAGGGAGTGAAGCAGAAGATAGTAGAACTGTTGATGTAGGTTAGGAGAAGCTGTTGTAGAGGTTGGATAGGGATATTGTACAGGGAGTGAAGCAGAAGATAGTAGAACTGTTGATGTAGGTTAGGAGAAGCTGTTGTAGAGGTTGGATAGGGATATTGCACAGGGAGTGAAACAGAAGATAGTAGAACTGTTGATGTAGGTTAGGAGAAGCTGTTGTAGAGGTTGGACAGGGATATTGTACAGGGAGTGAAGCAGAAGATAGTAGAACTGTTGATGTAGGTTAGGAGAAGCTGTTGTAGGGGCTGGATAGGGATATTGCACAGGGAGTGAAACAGAAGATAGTGGTTGTAATGAACAGTGGAATAGTTGATGTAGGTTAGGAGGAGCTGTTGTAGGGGTTGGATAGGGATACAGTATACGTGATAACACGAAGATAGTGGTTACAGTGACAGTGGTGTGGTTTAGGTTGTGTTAAAGAGTAGACAGTTTTTTCCTTAACTGTGACGGTAAGTGCCATATCCCTAGCTTATATTCTGCTATTACGAGCATGATATACAGTAGTGACATACTGTATGTTGTTAATTATGAAAACATGACAATAATATGATAGAGTAGTTTCATATTATATTCATTAAGTACCGGTATCGATAAATCAGCTACAAAGTGATTAATGTTTCCGTCAGGTGGAAATATACGTTATATACCGTACAGCCTCTAGCCCCTTGAGGGTTATGACGAGTTTTGACAGTGTATTCTGGCTATCATTAGACGATCTTATACAAACTAAGAAGGCTCTAGGAATCAACAGGGTAAAAACTATCTCAATTAACTCCCCAGCTCCCACAAGTTCTTCCGAAGTTGAATAAAATCGTCTAATGATAGCCAGAATAAACTGTCAAAATGTGCCATAATCCTCAAGGGGTTAATATGAGAGAACAAGCACAACTGATCTTTAACAGGGTTCGAACCACAACCTGGTAGGGGTTCCCTAACTCATTCGGCAGACTGTCGAGTATCCTTAGTTTTATGTTCTCCTCTCCCCTCCTCCCTCTTAAATTCACTCTCACTCACACACACACACACACACACACACACACACACACACACACACACACACACACACACACACACACACACACACACACCCTCTCACACACACATACCCTCTCACACATACACACCCTCTCTCACACACACACACACACTCTCTCACACACACACCCTCTCTCACACACACACACCCTCTCTCACACACACACACCCTCTCACACACACACACCTCTCACACACACACCTCTCACACACACACCTCTCACACACTCACACCTCTCACACACACACCTCTCACACACACACCCTCTCTCACACACACACACACTCTCTCACACACACATACCCTCTCACACACCCATACCCTCTCATACACACACACACCCTCTCACACACACACACACCCTCTCACACACACATACCCTCTCACACACACGTACCCTCTCACACACACATACCCTCTCATACACACACACACCCTCTCTCACACACACCCTCTCACACACACACCCTCTCACACACACATACCCTCTCATACACACATACCCTCTCATACACACACACACACCCTCTCTCACACACACCCTCTCACACACATGCGCTCTCTCTCTCTCTCTCTCTCGTATATCCTCGGTTTTCCTTGCTTTCTTAAGTGTGTTATATTTTTGTCTTCCGGGCTTGGCTCTACCTTATATGTAATATATTTTGTCTCTCCATTCCTTCATTCTACATATTCCTGTCCTTACTATGTCTTCATTTATTATTTTGTCAGTGTATCTCCTTTCCTTCTAACATCTTTCGAAAAATTCCCTTACATATTCTTTCATTCCTTTTTCATCCCTCTTTTGTTTTCCAATCCAATCTATTTTCTTGTTTCCTCTATCCCTTCCCTTCCTTTCCCTGCATTCCCTCAGACCTTCCTTCCTTCCTTCCTTGAAACCTTCCTATTTTCGACCTTCCTTCCTCTCCTCGTTACTCTCATTACTCGCTTCTCACTCCTAACTTTACTTTAAGATTTATTCCTTTCTTCATCCCTTTCCTTCCTTCCTTTCCACTTTGCTCCCGTGAGTCTCTCCATCTTTCCCTCCCTCCTTTTCTACCTTCGTCCATTGCTTCCTCCCTATATTTTTTGTCTTTCTTTTTTCCTCCCTTCCTCTCCTTGTTACACCCATCACTCGCTCTTCACTCACTCCCTCTGCTTTAAGATTTCTCCCTTCCTTCCTCCTCCTGTATTCTCTCTCTCTCTCTCTCTCTCTCTCTCTCTCTCTCTCTCTCTCTCTCTCTCTCTCTCTCTCTCTCTCTCTCTCTCTCTCACTCACTCACTCACTCACTCACTCACTCACTCACTCACTCACTCACTCACTCACTCACTCACTCACTCACTCACTCACTCACTCACTCACTCACTCACTCACTCACTCACTCACTCACTCACACTCACTCACTCACTCACTCACTCACTCACTCACTCACTCACTCACTCACTCTTTCGTTTTCTCTTCACACACATTTTTCTGTATGTACGGTAGGCCTATGTATCTACCGTATGTATGATTGTACAGTATGTTAATGGGTATATATAAAAGTATGTAAATATATATGTATGGTATATTTGCTATACAGTATATACCATATGTATATAAATAGAATGATACATAGTTAGACAGACAGACAGATATATAGAGAGCTAGATGTACTGTATGTATAACGGTATGGTATGCAGAACAAGACTTGTATTGGCCTTTTTATCTACCTTAGTATCTAGTGGCACTCTTTCCTTCACTCCCCCCCCCTCTCTCTCTCTCTCTCTTTCCCTCTCTCCCTCTCCCCTCCATATTGTTGGTCATAACCCAAGATGCAAAAAGGCTTCTTTCTCTTCCCCTCTTTCTTCCCTTCTCTCCCCTCCCTCCTTCTTTACGCTTTTCTCCTTTGTTATTTTCTTTCCTAGTCCCTTTCTCTGCTAATTCTTTAAAGGCCCATTGATATATTGCATTTTACTATCCGCATAATTTGTATTATTATACTGTATCCTTCTTGTTATATATTGAACATTTTGCTCAACTCCCAAGTATCACAGCTACAGTAGGTTAGGAACTTGGCATTGTATTCCCATAAATAACTGCTAATAGATTTTGTTATTAGCATTTATAAGTAGGGAAATAATTATCACAGCTGTGGATAAATGCTATCAAAGTTGAGGGAACTATTTATAACATACGTCTGAATGTTCAATATGTGTTTTTTACAACAGGATTCACAACGTTGATGAGAAATTCCAAAGATAAAATATTAAATTGATAATTCTATAGGTGAAAACAAAATAAACAGACAATGGTGATTGGATCATTGTAAGCAACGCAATACACGATATAGTGTTTCACCTTCGAATGACTGTATGTAGCCTTATAACGAGGAACTTCATATCCGTACATACCGGTAGTTTTTGTTCTCTTTGTGTTCTAACTCTACCTCTGGACATGGCTAACAGCTTGTAGATTCAACTGCTCAACACGGTGAAGTCAGGTCATATTCCAGATGGTGAGTGAGACACCGAAACAGTTTGATCGATGCACCGGGGATGTGTGATGGAGTAGTCTTGCCACTGGACTGGTAAACCGATGGACCCGGGTTCGAATCCCGATATATCAATGGGAAGGTATTTTAGAGATGGAATTTGTGCTGCACCTAGTATCAGTGCATTACCACAAAGCCCACCGAAACGCCAAAAAAAAAAAAAAAAAAAATTCTTCCCTGAATTAAATAGCACTGTATGAATATTCCCATATTCAAAATATGCTACAGGGGGGCAATGCCTAGTGAGAAGTGCTCAATAGGTGGCGTTTTGAGATTGAGGGTTAGAGTCTAACCCTCTAGAGTGAGACAGTGAAGCACAGAGGTGAAGCAGCTTTAGAGATGGGGTTGCTTCGAGCTGTGAAGTGGGTGCTTTACATGTCTCACTCCCTAGACTGGTACGAGACCTCACGGGTAGAATAATATGTATATAAATAATCATATATATATATATATATATATATATATATATATATATATACCGTATGTATATATACTGTATATATACAGTATATATGCATAGACTTGCAATGTCTGGTTATCTTCTTGTGGCCCAGTGCAACTCTGACTTCTCGAAGCCACATCGCCACTGCCTCGCTGTCTCATCTCACAATCTCTGACCCCCTTCTCTCTCTCAAACGCCACCTATTGAGCTGTTTACGCACTAGGCACGGGCCCTATAGCATATTTTGAATACGGGAATATTCTTACAACGCTATTATTATGGAAATAATGGGTAGAACCCGGGACCTTAAGATTACCAGACCAGTAAGAAGACTACTCCACCACACCTTCCCCCCCCCCCCTCTCTCTCTCTCTCTCTCTCTCTCTCTCTCTCTCTCTCTCTCTCTCTCTCTCTCTCTCTCTCTCTCTCTCTCTCTCGTGTCACATGCCTGTCCTATTGTTACATCCCCACTCCATTGTCTTGTTATTGTCGTTGTTGTCATTGTTCACCAGATATGCTACATACACCTATTTTATCAATCTTATTTATAACTGTTAACACGTATATAGCCGTTGAATAATTTACATACCGGTAATCTAATAATCGAGTATTGGCACGGCACCATAATATATCTCTGTATTTTGTTGGCGGCTATTCTAGCTAATCGTACACAATTTAATATAACGTAAGATTAATTTATTATACTTGGGTCAAAGGAGTTTGTTTAATCATTTATATATTTATTTATTTTTACTTTAGTAGGCAAATTCCCTCCATTTCATAATAAGATAAAGTATGCTGGAATTATTACTAAACCCAAACATTTATATACATTTATCTTAAATACTTCGTTCGATGGCAGAGAAGTTTCAGTTCAGCCAAAGCAAGCTTGGAGTTCAGTTTAAATTCTTGACATTTTGTCTTGACAAAATCGTTTATTTTTATCTAGAATATAGCCTATATAGAATGATATGTTTTGATGTTATTATATTGTTATTGGCTTCACCAAGAGAGAACATTGAATCGTTCCATATACCGTTATATACAGTATTGTGTGCTGTTTGACCAATCCACAACCGTCTTCGGGTGAAGGGAGTATTGGGTAATTATAGGTTCTGAGGCGCTGGTTACAAATATTGAGCACAGTCGTAGAGATTGTAAAATGTAATTAAAGCAACAACAGCATGTTGTGTACACAATAGTACTCTCTCTATAATCTTGGCCTTTAGTTTTATGTTTGAAAAATCTGAGCTCAGAACCGTAAGCAATCATTATGGTGCATACACAATCATTATGGTGCATACACAATCATTATGGTGCATACACAATCATTATGGTGCATACACAATGTTTTCTTGGAAATGCAAGAGTAAAAAAACTATAACATCATATTATGCCAAAGACCGACTCTGCATCCTGTAATGCATGTAACTCCTCGATGGTTCCAACTAATTATCAGTATAATTATGTCGAACTAATCAAAGATAACACAAGTTACTTTTTATGTTTTGTTATTATTTGTTATTATTTGGTATTGTTAGGCTACAATACGTTATGTTACTTTGTTTAGGTTAGGGTCAAGTTGTACAGTAGGCTAGGCTCTAGTAAGTTAGGCCATTTTAAGTTTCTTGTATTTTAGTAATAAATAGGAATGAATGGAAAATGCTAGTGAACAGATGAGTGTAAACACGGTCGTTTGGGAGAGAGGTTCATGAGCCAGTTGGACTAGATCAGTGGTTCATGAGCCAGTTGGACTAGATCAGTGGTTCATGAGCCAGTTGGACTAGATCAGTGGTTCATGAGCCAGTTGGACTAGATCAGTGGTTCATGAGCCAGTTGGACTAGATCAGTGGTTCATGAGCCAGTTGGACTAGATCAGTGGTTCATGAGCCAGTTGGACTAGATCAGTGGTTCATGAGCCAGTTGGACTAGATCAGTGGTTCATGAGCCAGTTGGACTAGATCAGTGGTTCATGAGCCAGTTGGACTAGATCAGTGGTTCATGAGCCAGTTGGACTAGATCAGTGGTTCATGAGCCAGTTGGACTAGATCAGTGGTTCATGAGCCAGTTGGACTAGATCAGTGGTTCATGAGCCAGTTGGACTAGATCAGTGGTTCATGAGCCAGTTGGACTAGATCAGTGGTTCTTATCTTGTTTAGCACCGCGCCCCCCTTTGGTCAGGACTGTATTTATGATCCCCCCCCCCCCCCCCGCTTCTGATGACTAGATTTGTATTTTTGTTTGTATACATTCCAAATGGATGCTTAACCCTTTCATTGCCGCTGCCGTCATTCTATTTTTATTTTGGCTACTATTAGACGATTTTAGTCAGTTTATAAAGGGACTCCAGCAATTAACAGGCTTCAAACTATCTCACTTAACCATTTTTGCTACCCCAGATCCTTCTTTAATTGAACAAAATAGTCTAAATATAGCTAGAATTAAATTGAAAAGACGTCGTCGGTACAGAAGGGGTTAAGATGCAAGATACTGTAAAAAGAGCGAACAAATAACTAATCTGCATGCAAGGATTAAAACTGATTAATGGTTTTATGTCAACACTACATGTGGTTGCTCGGAATGACGGTTGTGAATTTTTCCTATCAAAGTTTCTTATTTATATATATCTTTGTAATTACCCTGTAAGCATTTAAATGGCCTAGCCCTATTTTGAACTTTCATTACCCCACGCCCCCCCCCCCCCCTAGCATTGTCAAACGCCCCCCAGGTTAAGAAACGTTGGATTAGATAATAGTCCGCCAGGCGCCTGGCCCGGGGAGCCGGTAGTAATGAAGGGTACGCTTGGAAGCATGGTGGGCGGGCTTGTGGTGGCGGCTTTGCTGCGAGTCTGCCTGCGGAAATCGGAGCCTCTCCGGGAGATCTGGAACCTGGGAATCTAGCTGGAGACCCCAAATGGGCCTGGGTTTTTAAGTATTTCTCCTGGAAGACCTAGATGTGTGTAATTGTTTTTTTTTTTTTTTTTTTTTTATTTGTGTTGTATTGTCCCTGTTCAGGCTCTTTCTCGAGTCGGCCACCCCCCCACCCCACCCCCCAACAAAAATGGGGTAAGTGCCAGAGGATAGACTATACATACTGTACATACATACATACAGTTAGATTTAATATGGTTTGGTTCGATTGACATTTGAGATCGACGTTTCCCTGTGCTATCCTTCTTTGGTTCTTGACTGTCTTAATGCTATTAACCCCTTCTGTACCGGCGACATCTTTTAAATATTATTCCGGCTTGGGAATTGGTAGACGTCCTTCCTAAGCTGAATAAAATAGTCTAATAGTTGGCAGAATATGATGAACAATATGTCACTGGTATTGAATGGGTTAATAACCTTGAGCACTGCATCACTTTGTCTATTATTTTAGCTTTAATTATTATTTGTTATTATTTTGCTTCGTACTGTCTTCCTATTCATTTTCATTCTTCTGTTCTTCTTCCCCCCCCCCCATCTCCTTTCCTATTCTTATGGTCTGGATGCAATCAATCAATCCATCATTATATTCTTATGGTCTGGATGCAATCAATCCATCCATCATTATATTCTTATGGTCTGGATGCAATCAATCAATCCATCATTATATTCTTATGGTCTGGATGCAATCAATCAATCCATCATTATATTCTTATGGTCTGGATGCAATCAATCAATCCATCATTATATTCTTATGGTCTGGATGCAATCAATCAATCCATCATTATATACGAATATGAAATTAGCTCGTATGTCCAACAATACAACGGTATGTAAATTATTAAGCACCGGCACGGATATTAATTATTAAGCACCGGCACGGATATTAATTATTAAGCACCGGCACGGATATTAATTATTAAGCACCGGCACGGATATTAATTATTAAGCACCGGCACGGATATTAATTATTAAGCACCGGCACGGATATAAATTATTAAGCACCGGCACGGATATTAATTATTAAGCACCGGCACGGATATTAATTATTAAGCACCGGCACGGATATTAATTAAGCACCGGCACGGATATTAATTATTAAGCACCGGCACGGATATTAATTATTAAGCACCGGCACGGATATAAATTATTAAGCACCGGCACGGATATTAATTATTAAGCACCGGCACGGATATTAATTATTAAGCACCGGCACGGATATTAATTATTAAGCACCGGCACGGATATTAATTTTAAGCACCGGCACCGATATATTAAGCACCGGCACGGATATTAATTATTAAGCACCGGCACGGATTTAATTATTAAGCACCGGCACGGATATTAATTATTAAGCACCGGCACGGATATTAATTATTAAGCACCGGCACGGATATTAATTATTAAGCACCGGCACGGATATTAATTTAATAGTAATTCAGTATCAACGTTAAAGGGGAGGTAGTCGCTTTTAATGGATCCCCTTCTCCCTCATGTTTAGCATATTAGTTTTGACATTTTAAGACGTTTCGCCCCAATTATTTGTAAATTTTAAGACCTTTTGTGTCCTCTTGGTGTCGTTTTTTTCCTGGCGAGCGATAGCGAACCTGTAATATTTAGAAGGAGTCGCACTTTGACCGGGACATTTTCTACTGAAAAATGTACAAATTTATCTTGAAAGGGTGTCGAGGGGTTGTATTATTATGTTTGATGGCGGTTTAGCGAGGGAACTTAAAAATCAATTAATATAATAAGTACCCTGCCTGACTGTGTGTATGTTCTGAGCCACTTGTTGGGGTGTCGTCAGTACAGGTAGCTCACTTACCTACTGGCCCGAGAGAGAAGAGCAGTACAGTCTGCTTTTGGCTTCTCATTTATTACCATAGTTATTACCGTATATTTTTCTTTCTGTTTATTTGCTCATTGTGTTTGTCTTTCTTACCTAGTTTTCCCTTTCTTCTTAATATTTTCTTATTTTTTGTTCGTGTTAGTCTGAATAGGTAATGACTGCCACTAAATAGCTCTAGGAGTGTATTAATAATAATAATAATAATTAAAGTTGCAAGCAACGTTGTCCGGGGTTCGATGGTTTTGCAAGCAGGGTATTGTGTTGGATACAAATGCTGTGTCACAGATATCAAAAGATCATTTAACTTATCGGGTATGGAGAAACTACAGAAGGAACAGATTGTGCAAACAAACAAGAGCGAGAGAGGGAGAGATTGGCTGTAAAAGGGATCTGCCTCTATCCGTTTAGTAACAGAGTTGTAGATATGTGGAATAGGCTACCGAGTGCTATAATGGGATCAAGAACAATAGAGCTTCAACTTGAAATTAGATAGAACGAGATGGGTTGGGTGTGAAAGGGATCTGCCATTTTTTTTCTTTCTTTTCTTCTATGTGATTGAGGGAGGCAAAAGGCATAACTGCCTATAGCGAGTGCCACCCCCATAGTTGAAAGAGTGACAGGGCCAAAATCAAGGGACGTTCGAGCCAAAATGCCTGGACACACGGAGTTTGAAGCAATTTAAGTCATAGGAAAAGGGAAAGACTGATTCTGGGAGAGAGTTCCAGAGCTCAGCTGTTGAGTAGAAGAAAGTTTGAGAGTAATGTTTCACTCTTGGGTTGGAGAGTTGCACAGAGTAGGGGTGGGATTGAGTTGCAAGACGGGTACCACATGCCCTACGTAAAGGAGGTGGTATGCACTGGGATAGCTCTGAGGAACACTGATTATTATAGTAGCGATAGAATAGCGAGAGAGATGCAACATTGCGGCAGATAGAGAGAGATTGCAGAGAGTTGGTGAGTGGACGGGAGTTAATGATACGAAAGGCCTTCCTTTCAACTTTGTCTAGGAGAGCGGTGTGAGAGGAACCTCCCCACACATGTGAACAATACTCAATACAAGGGTGCACTATGCCCCTGTATAGAGCAAGAAGCTGTGCAGGGGAAAAGAACCCCCTAAGGCGGTTGAGCACACCCAGCTTCTGGGAGGCTGCCTTAGCAAGACTGGTAATATGGTCCTTCCAAATGACAGCAGAAGAAAAAGACACCAAGAATATTGAGAGAAGATGAAGGGTTGATTTTTGTATTGTTGAAGAATAAGGGATAGTCCGCTGGGAGATCCTGACGGGTAGATAGATGGAGAAATTGGGTTTTGGAAGCATTAAAGTTAACAAGGTTTTCTCTGCCCCAATTGGAAATAGTATTTAGATCAGAATTTAAGAGTTCTATGGCTTCATTACGTTTGTCGTTGAGGGATTGCTGGCTGGGGTGTTCTGAAAAACTAATGGAGTAGTGTAAGGTTGAGTCGTCTGCGTATGAATGGATGGGAATTAAGGTACAGTTAAGGAGATCATTTATAAAAATTAGAAAGAGAATAGGAGATAGGACAGAGCCCTGAGGAACACCGGAGTTTATAGGGTGAGGAAGTGAACAATGGCCGTCCACAACCGCGGCTATGGAACGGCCGGAAAGGAAATTAGAGACAAAGGCACAGATGGAGGGATAGAAACCGAAGGAGGGTAGTTTAGAAATTAAAGATTTATGCCAGACTCTATCGAAGACTTTCGATATGTCTAGTGCAATAGAAAAAGTCTCACCGAAGTCCCGAAAGGAGGATGACCAAGAGTTAGTAAGATATGAAAGAAGATCACCAGTAGAGCGACCCTTAAGGAAGCCATACTGGCGATCTGAGAGCAGATTATGAGAAGAGAAATGCTTAAGAAATTTGGAAGCAAGAATAGTTTCAAAAAACTTTAGAAAGACAAGAGATAAGAGCAATTGGACGATAGTTGGAGGGTTGAGAGCGGTCACCCTTCTTTGGGACAGGTTGAATGTGAGCAAACTTCCAGCATGAAGGGAAGACGTTAGAGGATAGACAGAGACGAAAGAGTTTGCCTAGGCAGGGAGTCAGCACGGAAGCACAGTTTTTGAGAACAACAGGAGGAACACCGTCCGGACTGTACGCCTTATTAGTGTTAAGCCCAGAGAGGGTAGAAAGTACATCTTTAGAAGAGATTAGGATATTAGGCATAAGTAAGAGAGAGAAGGGCGGAGAGGGAGGAATAGCACCGGAATCATCCAAGGTGGAGTTTCTAGCAAAAGTTTGAGCGAAGAGTTTAGCTTTGTCAGAGGAAGAAGTGATGGTTGTGCCATCAGAGTGGGAAAGGGGAGGGAAAGACGAGGAAGAGAAATTGTTGGAGAGGTTTTTGGCTAGATGCCAGAAAGCTTGGGAAGAGCTAGAGTTGGATAGTTCAGTGCATTTATTATTGATGAAAGAGTGTTTGGCAAGTCGAAGAACAGATTTGGCTTGATTCCGGGCAGAAACATATGAAGAATGAGAGTCTTGAGTTTTAAGGCGTCGGTACCGTTTGAATGCTTCCTCCTTATTGCGGACAGCAGTAGAACAGGCGTGAGTAAACCAAGATTTTTTAGCATTAGTCTGAGAGAAAGAGAATGGAATGTATGCTTCCATGCCCGATAGGATTACCTCGGTAATGCGTTCAGCACTCTCCGAGGGTCCTCGGCCATGGAAGCAGAAATCATTCCATGGGAAATCAAAGAAGTACTGCCGAAGAGCCTCCCAGTCGGAAGCGCCAAAGTGCCACAAGCGCCGCCGGCTAGGAGGATCGGGTGGCCGTACTGGAGAGATAGGACAGGTGACAGAGATAAGTTTATGGTCGGAGGAGCCCAAAGGAGAGAAAAGATCGACAGTATAAGAAGAAGGGTTAGAAGTTAGAAACAGGTCAAGAATGTTGGGCCGATCTCCGATGCGATCCGGGATACGGGTGGGTTGCTGAACTAACTGCTCTAGGTCATTTAGGATAGAAAAGACGTAGGCTTGTTCACCAGGTGGATCAGTAGTGTGAGAGGAGAGCCATTGGCGGTGGTGAACATTGAAATCTCCTAAGATGGAGATTTCTGAGAAAGGAGAAATGGATAGAATGTGTTCCACTGTAGAGTTTAGATAGTCAAAGAATTTGGGAAAGTTGGTAGAGTTAGGGGAAAGATAGACAGCACAGAAATATTTAGTAAGAGAATGACAGGAAAGTTTGAGCCATAAAGTTGAGAATTCAGAGGAGTCGAAATCGTGAACACGAGAGCAAGTGAGTTTGTTGTGCACATATGCACAACATCCACCTTTGGCTTTGAAACTAGGATAGAGAAAGTAGGAGGATACAGAGAAGGGGTTGCTGGATGTTGCTGGATGTGTAGGTCAATCGGCTCTGGAGACTCCCGTTTTCTTATTTTTGTAATTTTCTCATTTGTGAAGGAGACAGAGGGAGTATGGCGAGAGAATAGGATGTCGTAAATGTAAGGAAGATAGCGATAAATATGAGAGAGAGAGCGCGGGATGGGTTGGGTGTGAAAGGGATCTGACATGTGTGGGCCAATCGGTTCTCTGCAGACTCCGGTTTTCTTATGTTCTCATTTGTGAGAGAGAGAGAGAGAGAGAGAGACTAGGATGTCATAAATGTGCCGTAAAATGGGGTAACTTCGGACATTTTTCGATGTTTTTTAACAATTGCTCCTGAGTGTAAACACATTATAGAGATTCAACTAGGTCAAGTGATGTATGGTGATAGTGCGCCGTAATCCAGGAAGCCTCCTAAAATTATCCCCCATAATAAGAGAGCTATCCTTATCCTAAATGATGTCCGAAGTTTGCTTGAAAAGTTGAAAACTTCGGACATGTACCTTACCTTTGGATACCTTTGGATGTGTTCGCCGCTCTTCTAGCGGCACCAAGGAGCGCGACGCCCCTCGTTATGGGTGGTGATTTGGTGCAGTAGACTGTTTGAAGCGACAGCTCGCTCCCTTGCGAGGATGAGCTCGTCTGGCACTTTTTGCAGTTCGACATCTAGGGCTCTCTTGAAGTTGTCTAACGAGATGTCCCTCATGTCTCTTACTCGCCGTGGGAGTTTGTTGAAGAGACGTGGGCCTCTGTGTGATAACCAGCCCTCTCGCAGAGAGCCCATAGCACCCCTGTTATTCATCCGGGGGATTTCGCATTCCCAGCCTCTCCTATCACTGAATTTCATGACTATCGGAGTATGTAGGTTTGGTACTAAACCCTCTGCGATTTTCCACGTGTATATTATTAGGTAACGTTCTCTTCTACGTTCCAGTGAGTACAGATTCAGTGCTCTTAAACGCTCCCAATAGTGTAGCTGTTTTATGGAACTTATATGCGAAGTGAAATTTCTTTGTACACTCTCTATGTCATTTATTTCACCTGCTTTGTATGGGAATGTTAATACGCTACAGTATTCAAGCCGCGGTAGCACTAGAGATTTGAAGAGCGTTATCATAGGCAATTCACCGCGTTTTTTAAAAGTACGCAGAATCCAACCCGTTAGACGTTTCGCCGCCGCCACTTTGACCTGGTTATGTACTTTGAAACCCATATTTTCAGACATTAATACCCCAAGGTCATGTATGGATAACTTCGGACATAGGTGATTTCTTATGGAAAATGATTGCCAAGAAAGCTGGGCTAACTCCGGACAAACGGAGGAGAACTTCGGACGTACGTTCGTGGCCTTATTTCATTCATTTTTCGGCTCCTACTATTTTATATGAATATTTTATTCTATCTATCTATCTATTGCCAGATGCCTTACTCCCCTTACGAGGGTGGCCATACACAGAATGCCCCCAAGCGGACCTATTCCCTGTGAGAGGGACAACCCGAGCCAGTTTAGTGAAGGACTTACCGGATTGACCACTCAATTTAGGATCGGTCCGACTCCGAGGCCCTCTGTGTATCTTGTTAGCACTATTTTTCTACAGTGGTGTTCGGCTAATCCATCCACTAACCTGCCTTACCCTTAGGTAAGCAGTACGGATTTGTATCAGGTTTACTCCCCTAGACAGGTTGCCAACCAAGGCTGACGAGTCCCATCCACCCGAATTTGTATAAGGTTGTCTCCCCTAGATGAGTTGCCGACCAAGGCTAACGAGTCCCACCCAGCCACCGAAATATTTTATTATTGCTGCTTATTCCTGTCCGATGTTTAAGTGGAAAATGCACAGTCAATACTTTTAGGCCTGTATAATCAGTATAGGAGGGGGATATGTACGATGTTTAACATATATTTTGTTTGGATCTGTTCTCATTAGGCATTGAGCTCACTCTTAGAAAATATTGAGCAGGAAAAATAACCAATGCTGTCTAATCAATAACTCGAAAATTAACTAGGCCTAATGAAAATATATAGGTATGTATACTATATCACTGCATATACACTTTTATGAATTTGAGCATTTTTATAGGTATAACGTATTTGTTGGTGTTTCTTTCGGCAGATAAAAAAAAAAAAAATGGACAAGATATATGCCTTTCCTAATTTATATATAATTATTATATATCCAGAATTATCCGAAATACATAAATCGGTTAGCATATCATATTTTTATGGGTTTTTGGACTCCGAATGATTATTTGATCTTTTACCACCATGTTAATGATGGACAAGTATTATGAATGAGTTTCATAGGGCAAATAATAACAAACGATTGTTTTGTTCCATGTCCGAAGTTAGCAAGTTTTTTTTTTTTAAACACAATCGGCTAAATGATAGTGTTCTAGCTAGAGCGTTATACAAGTGTAACAAATTTCCTTTGGTGGATGTTGTCTCTGGTAATGTTACTACAAAATTATATCAGTCACAAGATCATTAATACAAACAAATTTCTTCAGGGCGATAGAAGTTTGGCATGGTAGCGAAAAATGTACATATTTTCGTCATATATATAATATTTTGTTAGTGTACATATACTCATGTCAGTTTCCTAGGACTTTTACATGCTCTTCCTTTGCCATTTCTCTAAACGGACCCCACAAAAAAAAACAATAAAAAGCGTTTCCATTATATAATGACAATGTCTAATTACTTATTATCGCCGATGTCCGAAGTTATCACCGCAGTACGAAGTTACCCCACTTTACGGTAAGGAAGACAGAGATAAATGAGTTTTTATGAGATGGGTTGGGTGTGAAAAGGATCTGTCTTGTGTTGGCCAATTGGCTCTCTACAGACTCCCATTTTCTTATGTTCCTATTTCTTACAATTGTGTTTTGGTTGCAGGTATATGATAACATGGGTATATAGTAAGTAGTGTAAATAACAGGTAACGTTTATGAGATGGGTTGAGTGTGAAAGGGACCTGCCTTATGTGGGCCACTTGGCTCTCTGCAGACTCCCATTTTCATCTTGGTTGCATGTGTAAGGGATCTGCCTCATTTGTACCGGTGTGCAAACAAACAAGAGCGAGAGAGAAAGAGATTGGCTGTGTAAGGGATCTGCCTCTATTCGCTTGGTAAAAGAGTTGTAGATATGTGGAATAGGCTACCAAGTGCTATAGTGGGATCAATAACAATAGAGCTTCAACATAAAATTTGATAAGACGAGATAAATTGGGTGTGAAAGGGATCTGCCGTGTGTGGGCCAATCGGCTCTCTGCAGACTCCCATTTTCATCTTGGTAGCATGTGTAAGGATCTGCCTCCTTTGTACCAGTGTGCAAATAAGAGAGAGAGATTGGCTGTGTTAGGGATCTGCCTCTCTCGTAACAGAGTCGTTTGTAGATATGTGAAATAGGCTACCTAGTGCTATAGTGGGATCAAGAACAATAGAGAATTTCAAGATAAAATCAGATAGTCATATGGACGAAATGGGTTGGATGTGAAAGGGATCTGCTTTTTGTGGGCCACTTGTCTCTCTGCAGATTCCCATGTTCATTTTGTAAGGGATCTGCCTCATTTGTATCGGTGTGCAAACAAACGAACGACAGAGAGAGACTGGGTGTGTAAGGGATCTGCCTCTATTCGTTTAGTAACAGAGTTGTAGATATGTGGAATAGGCTACCGAGTCCTATAGCCAATCGGCTCTCTGCAGACTCCTGTTTACTTATGTTCTCATTTGTGAGAGAGAGAGCGAGGCTCCCTATTTCCTGTTCTCATGCACTAGTAGGCCTACAGTATGTCGTAATCATAAGGAAGACAGCGATAAATAAGAGAGAGAGAGAGATAACTAATGCGTAGCCTATAGCAACACTCAAACAAGCACACACATAGCTACACAAGACCATCACAAGCACACACACCTATCTAGCGACGAACTGTCCTGTTTACATATCATACACGCTCCCCCCATACCCATTCCATCACTTCGTATGTACGATATTATTTCCGTCTTTTTTACTGTGTATGGATTAAGTTATTGGTGTTCACTCTTGACATATGTGTCCTGCTACTTCTGTATGCAAACATAATAGCATGAAAGTGATCAATACGCGGATGTGAAGCTATGTATCTCGTATATCGGGGTTCTCTTCCCTTCCATCGGTCCACCTCTTATACCTCCCTCCCTCCTCCCTATCCCATATGTGTAAACATTATATTTTAGCTTTCCGAAGGTAAATACGTACCTCCGATAAATATCTAGCCTTGTATTTAAATCATGAATCCTGTTTAATGTCATTATTTAATAGAAACATGTGTAAGGGTTACATTTATACACAGGATAAGATAAGCAAAACAAATAAATACAAACCTCAGAGCATAATCATTGGCGGTGAGAGGGTGGTTGTAGGCAGTGTTGCCAGTTGTACCGCTACATATTACCGCTAGATGTAGAGCTATATTTACTTCAGTTTAGCAGCCATTTTTTCATATCTAGAGACATTTACTCGGTATAATTTGAAAATTTCAGATATTCTAGTTATATTACATTGTAAAATTTGCAAAACAAACAAATAAAAACTCTTTAGGAATTGCAGCATTATTCTACCATTGTATGACTATGTAGCAACATGCTAGCGACTTTTGAGTAAGGATCTAGCGGTATTTTGGGGTAACACTTAGGCAGTGTTGCCAGTTGTATCGCTACATATTACCGCTAGATGTAGAGCTATTTACTTCAATTTAACAGCCATTTTTTCATATCTAGAGACATTTACTAGGGATAATTTGAAAATTTCAGACATTCTAGTCATACTACATTGTAAAATTTGCAAAACAAACAAACCAAAACTCTTTAGAAATTGCAGCATTATCCTAACATTGTTTGGCTATGTAGCAACATGCTAGCGACTTTTGAGAAGGATCTAGTGGTATTTCGTGGTAACACTTTAGGAGGGCTAAAATACGAGTCACACGGGCAATTGCCAAAACTTTAAAGGTCCATATCATTGTTATTAAACTAAGCATGTGGCAAAGGGAGGAATTGTTAAAAACCTTACCCAATACTCTGTCATTCACCAAAAATAAATTTGAATTATCATTATTATTTGGTAGGGTAGGTATGTATAGGTAGGTTGGCTAAATAATTGCTGGAATTCGTAGGGACTCGAACTGTTTTGAGAGAGTTAAATAAAACAAAAATTATAGATCTGAATAATAAAGAGATTATGTTATTAAGCAAAACTGGGGGATGCGTGGAAGCCTATAGACTGTAAACTTTGTGTGGGTAGCGAATGCGGTTTTAAAGTAATTTAAGAATAGACAGTTTTCAATGCTGCGGCCAAACTATTCCACCCATTTATATTCTTTTGGTATCAAAACGTTCGTAATCGCGAGCCTCACCCAACTACGCAAGCATGGCTTTGATCATCGGCGTAGTTTTCAAGATGTGGAATTTTAAGTGGAATTCGAGGTTTTTCAAGATTGCCGGAAAAAAACCCACGTGCAAAAGCAAAACCTTCTCTATAAAATTTGCGGAGCATTAGTAGGGGAGTGCGTATGCCAAAGCCCAGTCGTTTCCTGTGAGTGGGAGAGACGGTATTTAGGCGTCAAGTTTTTCGGGAAATCGGCTGCCACGGACCTGTTTGGCCGCCATGCCGGATGTTTACCATATCAAAAGTTGCCCAATACAAAAACGCACCTCTTGTGAAAGTTTATTCCCGATCCATAAAGCGGTTCTGGAGTTATTGCGTCGAAACCGGCGCGTAAGAAGAATTTGGATGAAAACCCAGGTTTAATGATTACAATAGGGATTCCCCGTAGGGGACGAACCCCTAATAATCGTCTGGTTACTTATATAGCGCTCGTTCTCCTCCTTCGAGGATTCACAAGCGCTTGGCTTTCTTCAGTTACCAGAGACCATTACCCATCCCCCTTGCTCATGGGGAGATGGTAACCACCGGCTATATCCCAGAAAAACTTTTCAATCTGAGCGGGGATTGAACGCTAGACCTTCAAGATGGGATTCAGGCACGCTATCAACTGAGCCAGCCGGACGGCTGGTGTATATACTGAACAACTTGTTGCAGTGTAGGTAGGTAGTCACTGAGGGGGGCCACTTGCCGGAAAGATGAGCAGTTGGTTCTTCCTTGTCTCCTCGTTTTACAGCAGTTTTTGTTCTACTCCTTTTGCTGTTTGTGTTTTCTTCATATTTATCGTTTCTGGTAACGTTTTCTTCTTGGTATGGGTTCTGATTAAATGCCAATGTTAACATCTAGGACTGCAGTTTTGTGTATATACTGTACTGTACCGTGTGTTGGATGTTAGGAAGGTATATGGGTAAGCAGGTAGGTACCGGTATGGCACTTGTTGTAAGGTATTAATGGCAGGTAGTAAGTGTAGGGTAGGTAGAGCCACTTAGCCACTAGTTGAAGGGTAAGCAAGGTAGATATGTAGGGTTGGTATGGTATCTGAAACATAGGTACGATAGGTAAGGTAGGTGGTACCACTTAACTACATGCCTCAGAGACATGGTTGTATTGTCCTGCTCGCCTTTTGTTTCACACCTAGGTAACATTTACACCAAACATCATAACTGTAATATACAGTATATATATATATATATATATATATATATATATATATATATATATATATATATGTGTTTGTGTGTGTAATGTTCTAATTTTTATCATATTTTTCGTGTTTATTGTCTTTGTGTTCGTGTTATTACCTTATCCCTCGTTGTTGCCTTCCCATTAGTTTGCCTCTATGAACATCTTAAAATGCAGCAGTGCATATATGGATTTACTTGGTGGTTTGTAAGTACAATAAGTGGTAGCATGTGTGGTACCACTTAGCCATATGCCAGAGAGTCAGTGTAAGTGTTTTGTTGTATTGTCCTGCCAAGGGTTCTTGTCTCGCACCTTGAAGCCACTAACAGCTACCCATTCACTAGGTTTTCCTTTTGTTTAATAATATTTATTCTCCTTCACCCTTCCCTCTGCGTTTTTATCTTTTTCTTCATTGCCTTCTCGAGATCATCACCTTCATTAATGTTCTCTTATCTTCTCCTTTGTGTTCCCTATTATTTTCTTGGTCTCGGTACAAAATGACACCGTAGTCTCCGTCACTCTCACTGTACTGAGTCACTTTTTGAAAGGTATATATATGTAGGTAGTATAGGATGTGCCACTTGTCACTTGTTGGCTTGTAAGTAGAGTATTCAGTAGGACTTAACCACTTGGCAGAGAGACACAAGTGTCCTTTCTGTATTGTGTGGCCCAGGGCTCTTCTTATCACACCTCGGGGCCAGTTACAGCCAGGCAGGAAGCTCTTCTCTACAATTTTGCTCATTATCATTTATCATTTTTATGCTCTCTTAATTTCTTCATCCTATATATTTCTTTCATCTTATTTTATTTATTTATTTGTCTTCATACTTTTGTCTTTCATTTAGTTATCTTTTTCTTTCGTCGTAGTCTTCTGTTTTGTTATATTTCGTCTTCTGTGTCTTATTCTACCGATACCGGTATGTCTTTTCCTCTCATTTTCTGTTGTCTTCTTTGTCTTTTTGTTGAAGCCTAAAACTATATTTTTTATTATAAACGTAATTTCTTAATACTTCCATTCTTGGTGACTTTTTATTGTGCATGTAATTTGCTTGGACAAAAATGATTTAGCTGTAGGCCTATACAGTTTTATTAATATTTATTGTTGTTTTGATTAATTAAATATATACGGTAGTTATCCTATACCGTTAGGCATATATATATATATATATATATATATATATATATATATATATATATATATATATATATACACACTGTATATATATACCGACAGCTGAAGGCTCAGATTTGGCTTGGTTAACTGCTACTAACTGCTTCCGGTTTACGAGGAAGTTGTATAATCCCCTTCCAATTTTATCGGTTATCCATTTAGCTTCTAGGGATTCAAGAATTATCTCATAGTGTTCCAATAGTTGTGAGAAACACGATCTTCCCGCTCTGAAGCCAGGTTGACCGGTGTTATATAGATCGTTTGCTTCCATAAATGTCGAGATTTTGCCTGGCACGACTCCTTCGAAAATGTTGATGATGTGTGAAGTTAGAGCTACCAGGCGATGTTTTCTTGGTACCGGTAGTCCAAAACATTTGCGTGCAGATAGCTCAGAAAGGGTTGGAGGACATTTATCTATGCTAAATTTCCTAGCGAGTGCAAGAAAATATGGATGGCGTGTTTTTGTGATATATATACTGTATATTATTTTGTTGTTGTCCTGTTGTATACTTTGTAGGAAGCTACCGGTATGTATTTTATTGTTTTACTTCAACTTTCTGTTTTTGTTTGTACTCTTTATTCTTGCTAAAGCTTGGAAAAAGTTGTATCAAATATTCTACCTCCCGTTCTCTCTCTCTCTCTCTTTGTGTGTGTGTTTACTCTGGCTTGTCACTTCCTACTCTGTGGTGGCTTGCCCTGGGGTTGTTATATTTTGATTTCCTTTTTTATCTTTATATATTCCTTTTTATTGTGTCACCTGTAGTACCGATGTTTTATTAGCTTTCTCTATTGTTTTATCTTCTATTATATAAATATGTCTGCTTTGCATTATATTCTCTTGTATTGTTTCTCTCTTATTTGTGTGTATATACAGTATATATATATATACATATATATATTTATATATATATATATATATATTATATATAATATATATATATATTATATATATAAGATATTATTGGGATGGAATTTGTGCTGTACCTAGTTTCAGTGCATTACCACAGCACACCGAAATGCCAAAACAAAATACCCTCATTGTTCCCTGATTAAATAGCACTGTATGAATATTCCCATATTCAAAATATGCTACAGGGGGGCAATGCCTAGTGAGTTAATTGCTCAATAGGTGGCGTTCTGAGAGTGAGTAAGGGTCCGAGCCTGGGGAGTGAGACTGTGAAGCGCAGGGGCGAAGCAGCTTCAGAGATGGAGTTGGTCTAAAGGTAAGGTAAAGGGTTCGAGCCGCGAATAGGTGCTTCGCATGTCTCACTCCCTAGACTGGAACAAGACCTCACGGGCCTCACCGTGTTCAGCGGTAGAGTGTAAAGGCTATCAGCCTATGCCCGAGAGGGAATAGTTGGAATATAGAAGAAAAAAATATATATATATTTATATATTATATATATATATTTTATATATATATACAGGGTAATTCAGTAACCCTTTTCATAAATTTAATGGCAAACTCGGGAGACAAAAATAAGACTAATTTACTCTATGACCCTTAGGGTGAGTCTTTGATATGATGGAGATATTACACCTTTTAAAGTTATCGATAGATAGAAAAGAAAAAAAATCTAAGGAGTGAGAATGAAAATGTCGTTGCTAACTGGCAGGGTAGCGTAACCAAGACTTGGTATCAAAATGGCTGCATACGGTAGCTGGATGCAGTTCGTTTCGCAATTTACAAAGGTACATTACTACCGTACTGTATTTGTATTATCATCATCATTATTATTAATAATCATTGTATTAGTAGTAGTAGTAGCAAGGGGAGAAGCAGGCGGCGGAGGATAAGTAAGAGGAAGAGGAGGAGGAGTAAGTGGTGGAGGAGGGATCTTCCTGCCGACTTTGAGCTTTGCTACTCCGCTCGTCTTAATGAATCTTGAATCAATCTGTACATGAATCTAAAGATTGTTTCTTTGCTTACACGTGGTATGTCTGGGTTTAAATGCGTCCTACAATCAATCAAACTTGCTGAAATGCCCTCTGATGTCTCGAACCTAAATCATGAGGCAATTATGCTCGCAATACATGAGACAACGGAACAGTGTAACCCTGCCAGTTAGCAACAACATTTTCATTCTCACTCCTTAGATTTTTTTCTTTTCTATCTATCGATAACTTTAAAGGTGTAATATCTCCATCATATCAAAGACTCACCCTAAGGGTCATAGAGAAAATTCGTCTTATTTTTGTCTCCCGAATGTGCCATTAAATATATGAAAAGGGTTACTGAATCACCCTGTACTATATATATATATATATATATATATATATATATATATATATATATATATATTACCAGGAGGAGGTTGTAGGCACCAACTGAACAAATGTGCAAAAATGGGGGGCAAAAATGCCTCCATTAGATTGACCACTGTTTTAAACTCCTAAGTGCCCTGACCACTACAGTCTAGGTATCAAATTCTGCTACATTTGCAGTCTTTCCTCTAACTTTCTCTTTATGGAACACCATTTCTCTTTTACCAAACTTGACATACTTTTCCTCACCGAAACCCAGTTGTCTAAGGTAACAGACACCAAACCCTTCTCTGTATCCTCCTACTATCTCTATCCTCAATTCAAAGCCATAGGTGGATGTGTATGTACATACCCAACAATCTTACTTGCTGTCATGTTCCCAACCTTGACTCTTATAAATTGTGAACTCTCTGGCTTAAGCTTACCTTAAAAAGACCTCCGTCTATGTATTGTGAAAAACCTGTTATCCTCCGGTAAATTGCGGGGGTGAGTGAGTGAAGTGAGAGACAGTGAATTGTATGATGGATACATGTTTTTCATAATACGTGTTGCTAGCCCCAAACAACGCGCGAGCAACTGTGGCTGTCAACCATCCGACACATCTCCTTTTATTTATGTACATCAAACATGTTAAATACAAATAAAGTTTATTTTTACACCCTACCGTGGAAAGACTACGGATACACCACTCCTGCCCGGGCCTCACACAGTGGCATGGCCCAGTCGTACTGACCTCATGACGCTGGTGGCATTGCCCCGGAGGATAGCCATCCCTAGTCTTTGCTTGAGCCAGAGGGTTTCCCGGGGTTTTCCTGAAACTTCTCTGATTTTACGGCCTATTTCATTCACCATATTGAGGGGGGTAGGGCCGAAGACTCCTGAAGTTTCGAATGCCAGAGGCTCGAACTGATGACTTCTGGCGATGACTTGATATTTTTCTCGCTTTCTACTTTCTGCTATCCGGGCGGCTTCACCTGCTTCGTTGGCGCTTCTGGTGATGTTGGTTATGGAGAAAGTGTCAACACATGTGGCATCCCACACAAGGCACCGGCCATTCTTGTAAGGGAAAGTGGTCATCCCATCTGGCCGTTTGCCGTCTGCTCTGAGAAGTCCATGTGGTTCAAGGATTGTTGCACGGTTAGCACTCTGCAGGGCCCGTTTTATGACATCATTTAGTGCAGAGTGTCTTGGCAGGTGGCCTGCGCTGTGACTACATGACAAGGCATGGTGACCTTGAGCATCCATCCACGCACCACACTTGCAAGTGTGTGGGTGACAAACTGCCGCACCCACTCTGAGCGCGATGGCAACCCGGAGCGCTTCAGCATCCAAGTGAGTTCCAAGAGGTGGGATGGGGATGGCATGTAACCACAAGCCACTCTCCAAACGGGCGGCTGCCTGGAGGCGTGCTTTTGCAACCTGGTCTGCATTGGTTAGGAGATTTTCTTGTGTTTTCTTCGCCGAGATGGTATCCCACGCTTTCTGCTTGCTCCTGGAGGTACCCTGAGGCTCCTCCTCTGCTCCTGCACTTTCCTTCCAGGTGTTAATCGCTTCTGCTACGTCCCTATCCAGTGTCATTCCGGGTTGAGAAGAAAGGATGGACACTTTAAGGTCGTTGATCGCGATAAGGGAAGAGATAAAGGCAGGGGAGGCAATATCCGTGGCTCTCCGTATGCCCAAGCCTCCGAGGCGGACAGGAAGAGTGGCTTGTGTCCAGGTCCGATCTTGAAATTCCACATTGGTGATGCTGGTCACTGCTTCTTGGATTATGTTGTCTAATTCTTGGAGGCCGCCATTGTTCATGTAAGTCATCGATGTGCGCAAAAGGTATTGGAGCTTTGGGATGGAGAAACAATTCTTGAGAAGGGCCAGAGCTGAGTGGGCATTGATGTGTATCAGGCGACTCACAAGACGTTGAAGCTCCTCCTTTTTACCTTGAAGTGCTGGTGGGATTGTTGCCAGAGTTAGTGGGGAACCTAAGAGGGTTTGCTGGTGCTCCTGAAGGATCCTTAGACCTGGCAATGTGCCTTGAAATTGGGCCTGAGTGTGTTATCTTTCTTCTACCTTGTCACTCTCTCACTAAATATATCTGAGCTGTTTATCTCTTCCTTAATTCTACTGACTATCCATAATTCTTTGACTACCGGTATCTTACTTCTAAAGTGTAACTCAGTCTATCCAACTCTCCCTTCTCTAAAATCTCCATCTTGGGTGATTTCTATGTTCACCACCACCAATGGCTCTCCTCTCATTGCACTGCCCACTCTGGTGAACAAGCCTACATCTTTTCTATCCTAAATTACCTAGAGCAGTTAGTTCAGCATCCTACATGTATCCCGGAACGCCCTGGATAGCATAATACCCATGTAGTTACAGTAGTAGAAATTATCAACTCTGCGTAAGCAGAGTTTGGTATCGCCCCTCTGTATAGTGGTTACCACCGGAAAAAAATGTCTGTCGTCGTCGTTGTTGTCCGTCTGTCTCGAAACTCCTCCTAGACAGTTGGACGGATTTTCACCAAATTTCACACGAACATTTGTTGCGTGAATGCGAACGTCAGTCAAAACAGATTGTTTGAATTTATGCAATAGTTATGATTTTAGGTCCAAAATATGGTTTTACCCCCCCCCACCCACCCCCACCCAGCAATGATGGCGTTCTGGGGGCGAAAACATCTCGCTACGCATTTGCTAGGTTAAGTTAGTTTAGTTGGCATTAGAAGTGATGGTAGTAATAGTGGGATTGATGGTGATAGTAGTGATGATGGTGATAATAGTGATGATGGTTGTTGTTTTATTGATGATGATGACAGTAGTGATGTTGATGACAGTAGTAGATGTGATGATGGTCATAATAGTAGTGATGATGTTGACAAGTAATGATGATAGTTGTAGTGATAATAATGACAGTAGTGATGATGGTATGAGTATTAGTGATGATGGTGAGTAGTAGTGATGATGGTGAAAGTTGTAGTGATGATGATCATAGTAATGGTGATGATGGCAGTAGTAGTGATGATGGTGATAGTAGGATACATGATGGTAATACTTGTGACAGTAGTAATGATGATGGTTATAGAAGTAGTGATGATGTTAACAGTAGTAATGATAATTGTAAGATGGTGATGATGATAGTAGTAATGATGGTTGATAGTTGTAGTATCAATGATGATAGTGATTAAGATGGTAGTGACAATGGTGACAGTAGTAGTGATGATGGTGAGAGTAGTACTGATGATTGTAATTGTAGTAGTGATGATCATAGTAATGGTGATAATGACAGTAATTGTGATGATTGTGGCAGTTGCAGTGATGATGGCAGTAGTAGTGTTCCAGTGGACCAGGGAAAACAACATGCAATTCAATGAGGAAAAATTCCAATTAATACGGTACGGAGATAATAATGGTGTTAAAGAAATTACAAATTACTTAACAGAATCTAACCACATAATAGAACGGAAAGACAGTGTGAAAGACCTTGGGGTATTAATGTCTGAAAATATGGGTTTCAAAGTACATAACCAGGTCAAAATGGCGGCTGCGAAACGTAACGGGTTGGATTCTGCGTACTTTTAAAACACGCGGTGAATTGCCTATGATAACGCTCTTCAAATCTCTAGTGCTACCGCGGCTTGAATACTGTAGCGTATTAACATCCCCATACAAAGCAGGTGAAATAAATGATGTAGAGAGTGTACAAAGAAATTTCACTTCGCATATAAGTTCGATAAAACATCTACACTATTGGGAGCGTTTAAGAGCACTGAATCTGTACTCACTGGAACGTAGAAGAGAACGTTACCTAATAATATACACATGGAAAATCGCAGAGGGTTTCGTACCAAACCTACATACTCCGATAGTCATGAAATTCAGTGATAGGAGAGGCTGGGAATGCGAAATCCCCCGGATGAATAACAGGGGTGCTATGGGCTCTCTGCGAGAGGGCTGGTTATCACACAGAGGCCCACGTCTCTTCAACAAACTCCCACGGCGAGTAAGAGACAGGAGGGACATCTCGTTAGACAACTTCAAGAGAGCCCTAGATGTCGAACTGCAAAAAGTGCCAGACGAGCCCATCCTCGCAAGGGAGCGAGCTGTCGCTTCAAACAGTCTACTGCACCAAATCACCACCCATAACGAGGGGCGTCGCGCTCCTTGGTGCCGCTAGAGTAGCGGCGAACACATCCAAAGGTATCCAAAGGTAAAGGTATCCCCCTTTTCAATGCTTTTATCCCCTTTCATGTTTCATTTTTTCCTCTTAATTCCTGTCTCCACTACTTTTACTGTTATATATTTTTCTTGGCTCTATCCTCGCGGGCCTCAATTCTTCCTTGCCATAGTATTTTATTCTCTGTCCTTGATGCCACATTTATATAATTTCTCGCTTTAATCTTTCCTGCTCTCTTTTCTATCTATCTACCTAATCTTTATCTAATACCTATATATTACTATCTGTATCTATTTTCTGTGTATGTCTATAGTCTAATGTAAGCATGTGCCAGTATCTTTTTAGGGCTATGTAATGTACAGTAACATATCTACCTACCTTTCGTTGTTTCGGCCATCCGTCAGTGGCCTCGGCGAGAGCTCTCCCCCCGAGTATGTTTGCTGCCAGTAATTGATGCACCAGACTATTCGAGAGGGCAGCTCTCTGTAACAGTAACTATTATTCCTCTCTTCCGGTCCACTGGCACCACTCCATTTATTCAGGCTTCTGCACATAATTTCCACAGTCATTTCGTTGCTATCTCACCTCCAGTTCGTATCATATCACACTGTATTTCATCCACACCAGCAGCTTTTCCATTCTTCATCAATGCACACAAAATCACACTATTCAGACTCTGAAAGTGATTGACTTTGAAAAAGTTATGGGTGTTCCGATTATCAGTGACCTAAAGTTTCCAAACAGTGCAGTGAAGTGGAGAAGAAAGCTGAAAAATGTATTATGGTAAATTGAGAGACAGTTCCAATATAGAAATAGGAGATAGTCCTTACACTTTGCAATGCTTTAAAACAGCCTATTCTAGAATTTGCTTTTCAATTCTGGTATCCAGCACTCAAGAATGTTATAGAGCGACTAGAATGAGTCTAAGCAAGGGCTACAAAACTTATTCCATTGATAAGAAGATCGCTCTATGAGGAGCGATTGAGAGCTCTTGGCATTTTTTCATTGGTAACACGTATACTATTAGGTCAGCTCATTGAAGTCTTTAAAATACTTAATGGGTGTGACAATGTTTGCAACCATGGCTGGAAGTTAGAATTGAAGAGGTTCAGAACTAGTGTATGTGGACACTTTTTCACATGATCTGTTCTACCTGGAATATATGTCCCTAAGAAGTTGTAAATAGATCTTCAGTAGAGCTGTTCAGGAAGAGATTAGAGGGTATTTTGCACACTCTGCAATGAGTGCAGTGGTTTACACATTATCTCTTTCCACTTTGAGTATCTCTCCAGAATTTCCCGCAAGGTCTTTGCGACACTTAACTATTCCTTGTAACTCTCTCTCTCTCTCTCTCTCTCACTCACACACACACACACACACACACATACTGTATCTGGTGTGATGTGTATAGCCTTTAGGCGGATGCTCACACTGCCCTCCCCTTCCCTTCTATTTTTATACCCTCCTCCCCTTCTTAACTCTTCCCCTCGTCATAACTCCCCTCCCCTCCCCTACCTAAATCCTCTCCTCCCCCTGTTACCTTAGGGCTTTCCTCTCTTTCTTCCCTTCCCTTCTGTCCTATCTTCCTTTTCCCTTATCTCATGTCCTATCTTCCTCTTCCCTTCCCTCCTTCCCTATCTTCCTCTTCCCTTCCCTATCTTCCTCTTCCCTTCTCTCCTTTCCTATCTTCCTCTCCCCCTCCTTCCTCTTCCCTTCTCTCCTCTCCTTTCCTATCTTCCTCTTCCCTTCCTTCCCTATCTTCCTCTTCCCTTCTCTCCTGTCTTATCTTCCTCTTCCCTTCTCTCCTTTCCTATCTTCCTCTTCCCTTCCCTATCTTCCTCTTCCCTTCTCTCCTTTCCTATCTTCCTCTCCCCCTCCTTCCTTCCCTATCTTCCTATTCCCTTCTCTCTTCTCCTTTTCTATCTTCCTCTTCCCTTCCTTTCCTATCTTCTTCTTCCCTTCTCTCCCGTCTTATCTTCCTCTTCCCTTCTCTCCTTTCCTATCTTCCTCTTCCCTTCCTTCTTTCCCTATCTTCCTCTTCCCTTCCCTATCTTCCTCTTCCCTTCTCTCCTTTCCTATCTTCCTCTTCCCTTCTTTCCTTCCCTATCTTCCTCTTCCCTTCTCTCCTGTCCTATTTTCCTCTTCCCTTCCACGACTGAAGTACTGCAGTGTGCTAACATGTCCACACAAAGCAGGATAAATATACGAAATATAGTGTTCAAAGAAGTATAACATCTCACAACAGCTTGGTAAAACATCTTCACTGCTGGGATCGACCGAAAGCTCTTAACCTGTATTCACTGGAGCGAATAAGAGAGATACTAAATAATCTACACATGGAAAGTTATTAAAGGTCTAGTGCCAAACCTGCACACCACAATATCATGGAACTGGAGCGACAAGGGAGGTAGGAAATGTAACATCCCACCCCGAAAGTGTAAGGGAGCTCTGGGACCACAGAGGGACTCCTGGTTGTCAAATAGGGGTCCGAGTCTCTTCAACAAAACGCCAGAGAACGTGGGGAACCTGATGGATGTGCCAATGGAAGTCTTCAAGAGAGCCTTGGACAACCATATCAAGACGGTGCCTGATCAACCATGTTTCACAGTAGAGAGCGCTTCTCCCTCGAATAGTCTAACACATCAAACACCGGCAGCAAACATACTCGGGGGGAGCATTTCTCGCCACGGCCATTCAGAGATGGCCGAAACTGTCCAGGCGAAACAATGCTAAGCAACGCTAAGTTAGTAACTCTCATGCTTATCTTCTCTTCTTTTCGTTTCATACTCCCCATTCTTCTTTTTATATTTCTTCCCTCCTTTCCTTTCTTATTCCTTTCTTCTTGAGTAAACTAGCTCTTCTCTCTCCCTCTTACCTCTTCCCCCCTTTTTCTTAACTGTCCCTCCTCTCTTTCCCCTTCCTCTCCTCTTATTACCCATTGCTCCCTCCTTAACTCACTTTTTCCCTCGTACAGGTACAGCTATCTATATTTGAGCCACTCTTTCATTTCCATTGTATTTTTTTACCTTTTTTGAACAGTGTGTAATGTTACTTCTCCTTGCAGGTATGGTGATGTCCCCCGGATAACTCTCCCAGCACGGTCAATAGTAAGGTCATTACGGTATTACCGTATATAATATAGTCTATAATACCTTTATTTGGGGATCCTCTTATCACTGTTTTGGTTTATAGTAGCTTATTATTGTTATTGTTATTATTATTATTATTATTATTATTATTATTATTATTAATATGTGTATCATTATTGCATCACCTCTCTCTCTGTCTTCAATGGCCTACCGGGTACTTTTGTTGTTATGTAGCCATATTTCGCCTTGTATTTAGAATAATTCGTTATTGTATGTATTCACTCTTGTTTTGTTTTCCTCCCCTTCCCTCCCCTATCCTCTCTTTATTACCTTTCCTTCTTAATTATTTTCTCTCTTCCTTCCCTTTATTACCTTTCCTTCTTAACTCTTTTCTCTCTCCCTTCCCTCCCCTATCCTTTCCTTTATTACCTTTCCTTCTTAACTCTTTTCTCTCTCCCTTCCCTCCCCTATCCTTTCCTTTATTACCTTTCCTTCTTAACCATTTTCTCTCTCCCTTCCCTCCCCTATCCTTCCCTTTATTACCTTTCCTTCTTAACCATTTTTTCTCTCTCTTCCCTCCCCTATCCTTCCCTTTATTACCTTTCCTTCTTAACCATTTTCTCTCTCTCTTCCCTCCCCTATCCTTCCCTTTATTACTTTTCCTTCTTAACCATTTTCTCTCTCCCTTCCCTCCCCTATCCTTCCCTTTATTACTTTTCCTTCTTAACCATTTTCTCTCTCCCTTCCCTCCCCTATCCTTCCCTTTATTACTTTTCCTTCTTAACTTTTTTATCTCTCCCTTCCCTGTTATAACCTTCATCACCTCTCCTTTCCTCCCTTCCCTCCTCTCTCTTCTCTTCTCCTCTCCTCTCCCTTCTCTTCTCAACCTTCCCTCCCATCTTCTGTCCTCTTCTCTACCTTTCCTTCCCTTCCCTCTTCTCTCTCCTCTCTTTCCTATTTTCTTTTCTCTGCCTCTTCCCTTCTCTTTCATAGCTATTTTCTTCCCCTTCCCTCTGTTCTCCCCTCCTATTCTATTCTTACCCCCACACCCCTCCTCCACTTCCCCCTTCCTTCTCTTATGCCACTTTTATCTCTTTGTTTTGTTTCTTCGTATATTTATCTGTACGTATAACATGTGCATTATTTGTATACATACCACTCCATTTAATATGTGCATTATTTGTATACATACCACTCCATTTAATCATTTTCTTTCTCTGAATTTCTGACATTCCAGCTCTCTCAATTCCCACCCTTCCGTTTTCATTACATACACTCACTCACTCTCTCTCTCTCATACACACACACATATGTCGAACTTTTGCGTGTTGGTACAAAAGCAAAAAAGTATATTTACCATAATTAATTAAAGGCCAACCAAATAATAGCAATCTCTCAAGTTAAAGATATCAGGGTTAAAATACCTGAATACCTATAAACATCAGAACAATGTGTGGCTGCAGCAAATACGGTCCAGGGATATATAAAAATAAATTTTACCTATAAAAATGAGAACATTATTGTGCCGTTATTCAAAATCATTGTAAGACCCTATCTTGAATATGGCATTCAGTTTTGGTCCCCGTATCTCAAAGACATTGAGCAACTTGAAATTACGAGGCCAACTTATCGAATGCTTTAAGATACTTAAAAGATCTGACTGAGTAGATAGAAATGCACTGTTCACGAGTAATTACAGTGTTGTAACCCGAGGTAATGGAATAAAATTTAACAGAAAGAAGGCATGCCATGATGTCACCTACAATTTCTTCACAAGCAGTGTTGTCAAAAAGTGGAATAGTTTACCAAGGGAGGTGGTCGATAGTAATACAATTGGTATGTCCAAGAAGAACCTGTACGATCATCTGATGGAAATTGGATTAGTATGAATGACTATAATAATAATCAGTAGGTATGTAAGTGTACATTTCCTTTCAGGATAATTTATTTCTATCCTATATACACACTTACCTTGTGGGCATTTCCTGACTCATAAGGTTATACTTCCTCCTATTTCCGGTACGGCCTTTTAGCCGGAGGTAACGGAGAGTGGGAAGAGAGCCTTTGCTGCCCTATTCTTATTCTGCCGTATTCTAGTAGGGACCAGAAGGTCTGAGTGTCTGTGTAACTCCCTATCTATGGCCTTTTTGTTTATATTATATACCGGTACGGTACCGGTACCTTTAATTCGTCTTACTTTCTGCTCTCCCTTCACACATTTTACACATTGGCTTTCCGTTATGTACCTTTTAATTATCTCCTCTGTTTTCTCACCTATTCCCTTATTTACTGTAGATTATGTAGTATACTCTAATGATTTTTTTTGTTTTTTTTCCCCCTCGTTCTCAATATTATTACGGGCCATAATACCTTTAAAATTGGAAGTGGTAAATTCTCTGTGAACCCTCTTGACTCCCACAGATCCTTAATTAATTGAATAAGGTCGTCTAATGATTGACCCAATAAAATTATCAAAGCTGTCATCACACTTCTTCTATCTTCTCGTCTCACGTTATTTTCCTTTTTCTCTCTCATTTTAATTTCCTATTTTCTCCCTTTCCAAATTCCTATCTCTTTATAATTCCTTTTTAATTTTCTTTCACTCACCTCTCCCACTTCTGGTTTCTCTTCTCCCTAGTTTCTCATTTATTTTATTGCATTTTCTTTTTCCTTCGCTTATTTTCTCTTTTCTATTCCATTGTATCAGTTCTTCAATGTTTGCTTTGTCATGTCCCATTTCCTTTTCTCTCCATTCTCCTCTTCCACACTATGTCATCCCTCATCTTCTCTAATCTCCTCTTGTTGTTATATTTATATAATTTTGTTTTCTTTCACCCACTTTGTCTTTTCTTCTCATATTTCTATTCTCTCCTGTTTCTTTTATCTTATCCTTCCCTATTACTCAATCTCTTCAATCTTCATTTATTATCCATCTTAAGCTATCCTATTTCTTCTTCTCGTCTCTTTCATTAGGTTCCTCTCCATTATCTTCGTTTTTCCCCTTTCAACACTCGTATCTATTCTGTTTCTCCAATATTCCCCTCTCCCTTCTCCTTTCTTCTTGTGTCTTGCATCTTCCTCTTCTCTCCCTTTACATGTTTCCTCTATTTATTATATTATCATCTTCCTCTTCTCTCCCTTTACATGTTTCCTCTATTTATTATATTATCATCTTCCTCTTCTCTCCCTTTACATGTTTCCTCTATTTATTATATTATCATCTCTTCTCCCAAATGTTCTGGCAGTGTTCTTCTCCCCTATATACTATTCCTGTTCTCTCCAATTTAATCTCTTCTTCTCCATCGCCTCTATTCCATGTCCTCTGTTCCTCTCCTCTCATCACATAGGTTCCTGTTCTCCATGTCTTTAATATTGCTCTCTCTCTCTCTCTCTCTCTCTCTCTCTCTCTCTCTCTCTCTCTCTCTCTCTCTCTCTCTCTCTCTCTCTCTCTCTCTCTCTCTCTCTCTCTCTCTCTCTCTCTCTCTCTTAAAAGTGGCAAATGCCCTTTAATGTTGACAAATGTTTAATGTTAGAAGTTGGTACAAATATACAAACAGTATGATTATCAAATGAAAGGCCAACCAATAATAGCAAATTAGTTTAAATATCTCGGGGTTATAATATCTGACAGCCTAAAGTCTTCAGAATAATGTGCGGCTGCGGCAAATATAGCTAACAAAACCTTGGGATTTACCAAAATACATTTTACCTTTTAGAACGAGAACATTGTTTTACTATTATTCAAAATCATTGTTTGACCCCATCTTGAATATGGGGTTCAGTTCTGGTCCCCGTATCACAAGAAAGACATTGAATAACTCGAATTCGCATAGCGTAGAGCAAGTAAACTAGTCCCCTCTCTGAGAAACAAGCCATATTATGAAAGATTAAACAATAAATGTTGTACGAGGCTAACTTATCGAGTGTTTTAAGATACTTACCGTAAAGGATTTGACAGTAGATACGGTATCAATGCACTGTTCACGATTAATAATAGTGCTGCAACCAGAGGTAATGGAATTAAAATAAATAGAAAGAAGGCATCCCTAGATGTGGAGGTGTGGTGGAGTGGTCTTGCCACTGGCCTGGTAATCCAAAGGTCCTGGGTTCAAATCCCGATGTATCAATGGGAAGATATTATTGGGATGGAATTTGTGCTGTACCTAGTATCAGTGCATTACCACAAGTCCACCGAAACGTCAATAAAATACCCTCATTGTTCCCTGATTAAATAGCACTGTATGAATATTCCCATATTCAAAATATGCTATAGGGGTGCAATGCCTTGTGAGTTATCTGCTCAACAGGTGGCGTTGTGTGTGTGTAAATGTGAGAGTCCGAGTGTAGGGGGTGAGACAGTGAAGCACGGGAACGAGGTGGCTTCAGTGATGGGGTCGTTTCGGGCCATGAGTGAGCACCGTGCCTCATGTGAAGGCAAGATGGCGGGTGCTCGTTGTACTCTACGTGCTTCACATGTCTCACTCCCTAGACTGGAAACAAGACCTCACGGGCTTCACTGTTCATTGTAAAGCGGTGAATGTTAAGGCTCTCAGCCTATGCCCGAGAGGAAGTAAGTTGGAATATAGAAAAAAAAAAAAAAAAAATGTCACACAACATGTCTTCACATACAGTTTGGTCGAAGAGTGGAATAGTTTACCAAGGGAGGTGGTCGATAGTACAGTAATTCAATTGATACATTTAAGAAGAGACTGGACAATCATCTGATGGAGATTGTATTAATAGGATTGAATCAGTAGGTATGTATGTGTAAATTCCCTTTCAGACTAATTTCTTTCTATACTCTATAAACACTTTCTTTGTGGGCATTTCCTGACCCATAAGGTTACACTTCATCATATTTTCCGGTAAGGCTTTTTAGCTGGAGGGATCGAAGGGTGGGGAGAGAGCTTTCTACTTTGATGTCCTATTGTTCTACTATAAATTGTCCCTGTCTAGTAGTATTAAGGCCGGACCACCTAGGAGGAACCGCAAGGTCTGTGTGGTATGAGTATCTCTGCAACACACGCTCTCACTCACTCACTCACTCACTCACTCACTCACTCACTCACTCACTCACTCACTCACACTCTCTCTCTCTCTCTCTCTCTCTCTCTCACACACACACACACACACACACACTCTTTCTCTATCATGTTACTTATCATGTCTCATACCCTAGCCTCTGAAATAGCGCACTCCTCCTTCCCCTCTCCTCTTCTTCCCTCCTTGTTCCCATACCACCACTTTGATATTCGCTCTATTTATCTATCTATCTATCTATTCTATATATCTACCAGTAGCTATCTATTTATACCAATTTATTTGGCAATGTGGATTAGAGATGGTTACCATCAATATGAATACAACACGAAACCATGGCTGGATATTAACCCTTAAAAAGCGGCTCACCACATAAGTCGTGTTGAAAAAACTGGCAAAAAACGGGTGAAAAAAGGGTGGAAATAGAGTGAAAATGGGTGGGATAGTAATGATCCATACGTCCGACATATGTGGCCTCCCGGCCCACACTAACTCCAGTTCCCCCACCGCGCGTGAGGATGACAGTGTAACCAATAGTTCGCTAAAAGTGAGCAAGGTAGCAAAATCAGCTAAACTTCCATCTTCGAGGTAACACTGTCAGTGCTCCACGAGTGCTACGTAGCTGTATTTGGCGTCATTGTGTAGCGATTTCCACGTAGTTTTCGGCGCAATACAGTTCCTTTCATACTGATGGTTGATATACCAGTCAGAACGGCCCAGAAAGGCCCAAAACGGCCACAGAGCACCCGCTAGAGGAGGGTTAAAGTTAGAGCCTTTTCATATAATAATGTCTATTATGCCTGGACACATTTCTCTTGGAAGTTGTATAGTTCTTCAGTAGAGTAGGTTAAATATATCTTACAGTAGCCTACTGTAATACTTTGCGTAGCGTTTACTGCCTATGAAATCTATAATTCTTTATAAAATGTCTCTTAACCCTTAACTGGCGGTGCGCAACATATGTCGAGTGAAATAAATTTGGACTAAGTGGCGGTGCACGACATCAGTCGAGCGCCATTTTCAGCACGTAATGTTGCTGAGAGAGAGAGCTGAGCGGTGGGACGAGCGTAGGAACCTTATGACCGGTCCCCACCACCGCGGTGGACATACTGAACTGTATTCTACTTTCCTCCCCCCTTTCTCACTCGCTACACAGGGAATTATGTAAGGAAATTACCTTATTTCAGTGTTTTTGCACTCGTGTTGCACGATCGTTGCAAGAGAACCAGTGGTCGTACAAGGATGGTTCGGGTGTCATTGGAAAGCTCTGTTTACGCCCTTTCAGGGATAGATACTTGTTTTACGCTCTGGGTCTTCTTTAGGCATGAACATGAGCACGGAAACAACCCTATTTAGGGTAAAAAAAAAACGCTGGGCGCTACGGTCAAATAGACCACCTAGCCCGCTAAATAAGGGTTAAGTGGATCACAAGGTCTTTGAGACACTACGGTACTTCTTTTATCGCTCCTACACACACACACACACACACACACACACACACACCTAAAAAGGCGTGAAGAGGCGCCATTACACCTTAATTCTCACACTGTCGGAAGCTGTCAGGAGGGGTTTATATACAGAGAGGGAGGGAAAGTAGGAGAAAAAAGAAACGTGAAGGATATTATACATATACCGGTGTGTATAATATATATATATATATATATACCGGTATATATATATAAGGGGTTCAAAGATTAATTACCGGTATATGTAATTGCTGCCACCACCCTCGTACAGTAATTGAGGGAACACTGTATGTATATTAATTCTTATGAAAATAATAGAAGGAACTCATCTAAAGTGTCAAGATAAATCATGCATGTAACATCAACACTTCTTCATAATACAGTAGTAGTGTATTAGTATAAAATGATAACTACTATGGGTTTCAGAGACCGTGTGGCATCGTTTTTCGGGAATAACTTATTAACAAACAGTTGGATCAGTATGATATTTTGCCAGAGCTTTTTTCACACCGTCCCCTAATTTTCGTCAATATTGTGCATTACCAAAAGTGGAGAATTAAGCCACTTGTCCTATAGTCATGAGGTTAAAGTCACACCTGAATGACTAGGAAACGGACAAGGCTACCGTGGCGTATCTGTGGAAACCACCAAACCATTATTGCTCCTCCATCAAACAAGGTAGTTATCAGCCACCACCCAACCCTACTATCACCTTTACACTCATGTTATATGTCACTATCAAATAAAAATATACAATTATTATGTAATATTTGTTTGAAATTAAGACACAACCAAGGGGCCCCGGATCAGTATTTCAATTAACTGACCATCCATTGGGAACGGAGCTACCTTAAGCAGGTGTCACACTATGCTGATTTAAGTGCCGACGCTCCACGACTTAAGGGTCGGGAGCAGGTCTTTGCCTACATCGCCGCGCAACGTGGGTGGGCGCCTACTCAAGAGAGCCGTCGGGAGAGGTCGTCAGGGGCCTCAGGAAAAGTTCGACATGCACAACTTTCAGGAATTGAGTCGGCGGCTAGTAAATTGGCGGGACGGGGACGGTATGCGGGTGGCGTCGGGCAGCATCCAGTAGGCGTCAGACGGTACATGGGTGTCGACCTGTCTGCGTCAGACGCCGCTTATAAGGTAGGTTGTCTTCAGGCAGCGACCCGGTAACGCCTAGGCGCCGTCATAGGGGGAGGGAATACCGTGAGTCCGCGACCTGGCAACGTCGCACGGGACATCGTTGATAGATGGTTTTGGGGGTGTTATTGTTTTAACCTTGATGGAGGTCTAGCGAGGAAACTAAAAAATAAATTAATATATAAATAAATAGACCCCAAAAATCACCACTGTCCCCTTAATCCGATCCCATCAACGAGTGACTATCTATAAACCCTTTTAATAGCGGTGGTGTCTGTTTTGCCATAGTTCTGCCATACTTAGATGATTTTATGCAGCTTAAGAACGGTCTGTGGGAGTTAAGAGAGATAAATGAGAGGAATGGAGGTCTTGTGATTGCTACAGGCCCTTTGTAAGCATAATACAATAACCTAATAGTTGCCAGACTATAACGAGAAAGACGTCACCGGTACTGAAAGGGTTAACTATATGGCCTTGTTTTACCAATTACTCAAACAAAGATAACACTTAATTAGCCTAAGGGGAGATGGGCGCATTTGTTTGCTCATTTATGGATCTTTTTATTATGTTTTTAGTTTCCTCCCTAGATCTCAAGCTTAACCCCCCCCCCCACACACACACACACACACACACACACACACACACACACACACACACACACACACACACACACACACACACACACACACACACAGCCCATAGCCTAGTAGGTAGAGCTCTCGTCTCACACACGAGGAGTCGGGGGTTCAATCCCCGGCCGGGCGCAGACAAATTGGGCTTGTCTCCTCTCATGTGTTAGCCTCAGTTCACCTAGCTGTAAATAAGTACCTGGAATAAGTGGACGACGTTGTGACGTCCCATCTGGGGTTGGCAAAAATGGTACAAGGCGAGATGGGTATCATATGGTTCACCTAAGCTGATGGCTACCTAAGCCTTCGGGCGAGATGGTACCGTCTATAGTGAGAATGGTACCATACAGATCCACCCTAAGCCTTAGTTTCCGATGTCGCCAATTGGCTAATACAGACTACACACACATCCACAGCCATTCCAACAGTACATAAAACACTTTACATGCATTTCACACAATACATTCCCAGTTAAGGAGGCGCGATAATAATGAGCTTAGCTCGCATTGCGTGGATTCCCCTTGACGAACAAGTAACTGAGTAACACACACACACACACACACACACACACACACACACAAACGTCGCCTCCAACGGACCGGTTTGCCTCGGTCGGGATCAAGTGTGACTGAGTAGGGGTCCAGTGTGACAGGGTGGCTGTCCATCGCCGCCGTAGTATCTATCGGCGCCGCCCTACCTCCTATGGGCGCCACTCGTCAGGAGCATTGTCGCCAACCAGTATGCGCGCTACAGTGCATGCCGCCGCCCCGGCTACGACATTTATTTCCCTTAGGTCTTGCATGGTTGCCGCTCGAACCCTTCCAGTTGCCGTCAGGCAGCGTGCCCGTCCATAGTGCCCGCCGAGGGCGTCCCGTCCCTCCATCACCCACGATACTCGGCAGTAGTCTCCCCCTTGTATCGCCACTCCTTAAGTCGTGGAGCGTCGGCACTTAAATCGGCATAGTGTGACACCTGCCTTAGGGAAGAGTTGAGACTAGAAACATGACACCTTTCCCAGTCTCGTAAAGGAGAGCCACCCCTCAACGCCCCTTGCAGAAAGAGGAACAGACGAAGACTCAGCAGACGACGAGGTGATAAGCAGATGAGGCGCACTCACCCTAGACGACCAGTTCCATCACCCCTTTTGAAAGTTCCGATAGGTGAAAATAGGACCATTAGACGGTCGATAGAGTGCTTGTAGCAGGACTCGGGGGATCTGTAGTGTAATTAGGGAAGGAATTGGGGCTGATTTCATCTGTGGGTGTTCCACCCAAGGCAGGTTCCTTGACTTGGGCGGTCTCCCAACGTGTATGTATATATACTGTATATATATATATATATATAAAAGCGAAAGTGAGAGTGAGCGGCGGGGGGGGAGGGGGGGTGATGGAGGAACTATAAGAATTAGTAAGACACATGGTAAATACTTGCAAACCAACACCTACTCCCCTTGTGTTAAGTGTGGTAACCTATAAATGTACTAGAATTGTCGTCAAATATACAGTGAGAGAGTGTGTGTTAGTGTTAGTGTTAGTATGACACATGGTAGCTACTTATAAACCCTCCTCCTCCTCAGTGTTGAGTGTGGTAACCTATAAATATACCGGTACTGGGAAGGACGCCAACTGTATGGTCAACTCCAAAAGTACAGGCACACATTCACGTATATTAAGTTTCTGTTTCTCTCCCTTTTTATAAGAAAAAATATCCTTGAATACCGTATAACTGATGATTATTATGATGGCAGTTTTCTTCATATATATATTTTTTTCCATATAGTACAGTACAGTAGATACAGGTAAGTTATATTTATGATGGGTAGCCTATACCATAAAGCCTTGATCACGAGCGCTGTTTCCCTAGACTTATATCGGCAACTGGTAGGTTGTGTATTAACCCACTGGGCACCAGCTAATAAACAATAAATGCACACTCCAGGCCCCTAAAACAGCTTAAATAGGCGAGAAATTAAGGGAAAAAAAAACTCACCTCGGTCATTTGGGGTTCCTAAGGGGGAGTGGGGGGGGGGGCTCAGCCATCAGCTGGTACCGGGCGCCTCTTCAAACCTCCCGCGCCAGCACACCACAGTTGGGCGAGGCAGCATGGCTGATGTACGATGCCTCCAGTTTTCGAGTGATGGTTATTTACACCACCCGAGCATCATATGTGCCTTCATAGTTCATATATTAGCAACATGTATCACATAATGTCATTGTAAGTGAAGTTACAGTCTGATAAGTGCATAGATTCAAGTTTTATAAATGCCGACGAGTGGCAAGGCCCGCGCGCGTCCTGGTTACCATGGCGACGGGCGGCCGAGACCACAACAGAATGCACGCATATACACACGGCCAGCTGACTGACACTTTTCTGCCACCACTCTCACTTTCATTTTGTGCCTCTCTCACACATGCTGTTTACTGATTTTATACTTTATCGTATGTTTTATAGTTAGAATATGAGTTTTACACATTGTTTTAGGCACTTTTGACTTAGAAATATGGGTTTTGACATTGTATTTTGTACTCATGTTTTATCGTATTCTATCTCACTTTTACCGTCATTGTTCACAGGGTTATAAGTTTATGATATATTTACACTTATTGGTGTCCGTCACTGTTTTATGTATATTTGAGTGTCACTATCACTTATATAGGCCTATTGTGTTCGGCACTTTGTATATATAATATATACACTTGGTTTTTATACACGCACTTCACTTTTGATATCGTCTTTTATCGCAGTCTTTGAACACAAGGGTGTGATACTCCCTGAAGCAGACGGGCAAACACAGGCCGTAGCTCGGTTGGTAGAGCGTTCGCCTGCTAACCGTGAGGTTGACGGTTCGAGCCTCGGGCCAGCCAGTGTGTTATTGGCAGACGTCAGTGCTGTTGCTGAACAGTGCGGTCTAGCAATCTGTGGTAACTATTCACTAAGTCCCTGATTCATCAGGGCACCCACCCTAGCCCAGCTATTCAGCAGGGAGTGTATGGTGGTAAAAACTGCATCACCATCATCAGTGCAACACCACATTCTTCACACCAGTACCTGGTATCTGTTCTTGATGGGGTCCTCTGTGTCGTATTCCGGCACACATGACACCGTCTGCGGGGTCTTTCATTGCCCTTTGTGGGCGGCACCCAGTCAGGGAAGTGGCGTTCTGTCAGCCTGGCAATCCCTTCTGCTGCTGGCTGTCGATGTGCGGGGCGTTGCTGTTCTTCAGCAAAATTTCCCTGGACAACTCTATGCAGAAGTTCTCCATAGTTTCCTGTTTGCCGGTGATTGTTGCGTGGATGAGGTGGCAGTTGTACAGGGTTATATCGAGGAGGTGGAAGAATAACTTCTTATACCACCTCATCGTCTTTCTCGCACACTCAACTGACGAGATGACAGCATCAGACTTGTCGACCAGATGCATGTTTATGTTGTAATCACAGATGGCCAAAAGTTTCTTGATTACTTCACCTGTTTCTCTGTCACAACGTCTGCTGTCTTGGAAGATGGGACGGTGGAGTGTTGTGAGGACGTTCACATAACACTTTTTAAATCGTTGGTGATCCCACAACTGGCGTTGTTGTTGTTGCTGTTCCCCAAGCTGCCTGGCCGAACAGCCCCAAGGCCCCAAGCATGGCCAAGGCCATAACCGAGCGCCCCCACAGAACACTCCCTGCCTACCACAATAAAGCCTGGGTGACTGAAGCCACTCCATGGCGGGGAGCTGAGGAGGGTGCGGAAACGCCCGGGAAACCAAAGCCCCACATAGGGCCCTGTGCCCCTCAGCAATTATGAAGAGAAAGTTGAGGGGCAAAGGAAAAATGTGACGCTTTGGCTTCCAATCTTGGTAGATTGGTAGGTCAATCCACGGAAGAGAGAGCTTGAGATTGAGATCTTGACTTGAGATCTAGAAAATATATAAGTAAAAGGAAAAGTCAGAGTAAGCTATGGGTATGGCAGAGATCGCTCAGTTCTCACTCTGAAAGACCAGCCCATCACCACTGAAAGCCCAGCCCATCACCACGTTACGACTGGAGTATTGCAATGTGCTAACATCTCCACACAAAGCCGAGGAAATATACGAAATAGAGAGTGTTCAAAGAAGCTTCACGTCCCGCATCAGCTCGGTAAAACATCTTCATTACTGGGATCGGCTGAAAGCTCTTAACTTTATTCACTGGAGCGAAGAAGAGAGAGATACTTGATATTTTACACATGGAAAGTTATGGAGGGTCTAGTGCCAAACCTTCACACCACAATATCATGGAACTGGAGCGACAGAGGGGGTAGGAAATGTAACCTCCCACCCCAAAAGTGTAGGGGAGCTCTGGGCACACTGAGGGACTCCTGGTTGACAAACAGGGGACCGAGCCTCTTCAACAAAATGCCAGAGAACGTGAGAAACTTGATGGACGTACCAACGGAAGTATTCAAGAAAGCCTTGGACAACCATCTCAAGTCGGTGCCTGATCAGCCATGCTTCGCGGGTGTGAGAGCTGCCCCCTCTAATTTCCTGCTGCATCAAGCACTGGCAGCAAACATACTCGGGGGGGAGCAACTCTCGCCGAGACCGATGAGGGAAGGCCGAAACAACTCTAGGCAGGTAGGTATCCCGGTTATCCATCCAGGATAACATGAGGACATTGTTAGCCTGTCGGTAGATTATGGAGCCCTTTTCCCGCCTAGGTGGTAGATCGGGCATGAAAGTCCGATTCCTCCTGATGGTGCCACAGACTCCTGTAGTGTGGCTATGCAGGTACTTGGCAAGGGAGGGGCTGGTTTACCAGTTGTCCAGGTACAGTAGGCCCTATGTGGCCCCTGTCTACAGTAAGTAGTCTTTCATCATGGTGATCATGACGGCCCCAGAAATCGGTTAGGTCCTCGATTCCACCAATTCTGTCTTTTTGCCCATGTACAGAATGATGTCCTGGATATAATCGGTGCGACAGTCACACATCACAAAAGTCTTCAGGCCATAACGATGTCGTTTGCTGGGCATGTACTGGCGGATGCTGATATTTCCCCTCCTCATTAGCAAACTCTCGTCAATAATCAGCTTCTTATGGGGTTTGAAGGCGGCAGTAAACTTGATCTTCAGGTACTCGAAGATGGGTCTTATCCTTTCCATGGGGTCCTTCATAGCTCTGGGTTGTTCCTGGTTTCTTGTGTGGCTTGCCAGGCTATCGATGAAATGAAGGTTTCTCATTATGGCTGAGTATCTATTCCTGCTCATAATTTGTCCAAAGATGGGGGTTTGGACGAGGGGATCCCAGGACCAGTACTTCTTTATTGAGGATTTCTTTGTTACCCCCATTAGAATGACGATGGCCAGGAACATGTAAAATTCTGGGATTGCTAGTGTGTTGCATGACAGTCTGGCAGAGTGTTTGTTCTGTTCTTTCCCAGCCATAAAATAGTAATTATACCAGTTGGTCTGGTTGACAATCAGAGACATGAGATTTGCAGTAACAAATTTCAGGAATATGTCAAGTTTCGTGGTTTCATTGGCTTGGTTTGGGAGCGCAGGGCCGACATTCCTGGCGCCCACAAAGTTTTAGTGTCGGTGGGCACAAAGTTCTCCCCATCCACCCAATTCCACAGCTTGATTGGCAGCACCTTCGTCGCCAGAGTCGTCAGGAGAGGAGTCACCATCAGGGGCACCAGGGCGGCGTAAGAGCGTCACTTTTGATCCCCTTCGGCCACGGCTATGCCCACGTTGGCTGGTAGGGCGTTGTGCACGATCTGGGCGTTGTGGCGACACAGGCGGTGATGGTGTCTGAGGTAGTCCGGAGGTGTCGTGTGCGTGGGAGGTCCCAGGCTGAGGTGACACAGGTAGAGGTGAGTAAGGTAGTGGGCCAGGGGGTGATGGTGGTGGTGGAGAATGTGCCGAGTCATCCCATGCTGATAAGGAGGGAAACAAGAGGCGTGCATGGCGACATGGTGGAGATTATTCCAGGGCAGGCATTTCCTCATCGGTTTCTTCTGAGGAAGTCAATGGCTGCGATGCTAAGATGGCTGCACCCCTGCGCAACCCATAGAAGGTGTTAGGGGTTGCAGCTTTTAGTGGGGAGACAGTGGGAGGTGGTGGTAAAAGCAAGCGTGGGGGAGGACCGCGCCGCACTTGTTGTGGGGTAGCAACATGACCCCTCTCATCCTCTTCTGACCCCTACGATGCCCTGGCGGAATTTTGAGGAATTCCATGGGGTCTGGGTCATCCTCCTCCGCCTCTTCTCCACTTGGTGGGGAGTCAACTATGTCATGGGGTGCAGTGGGGGAGTGATACCCACTCTCCTCACTGTGTTCCAACATCGCGAGGCGACGAGAGATGGAGACAGTAGGTTCCTCCTCTTGCATCTCCTCTATCTCCATCAAAGTTGGCCAATACTCCTCCCCTGAATCCTCATCTAACGATCCAGTATCACTATCAGGCACATCACTTTCCTCAAGTATAGCCAGTGCATCCTCAAGGCTAACACCTCTGCGTAGGTAGCGACAAGGTAGATCGGATATGATGTATCACTCGCGAGATCAACGGGAAAACTGACTTCCCCTCCTCCCACCGCGGCTGGACTTGGGGGTTGCCAAGTATTGCCACTATTCGGCAACATCCTAAGGAATATCCCATACCAATCTGAACCTTCTAGCTCCCGTAAGACAAGAGTAAATAATGTCAAAAGTCGTGGTGAGATAAGTGGGTAAACTGGCGTCACCCACCCGCGCGTCACAACCCGCGCGGCTGGACTTGGGGATTGCCGAGTACCGCCACTGTTCGGCAATATCATAAGGTATATCTTATACAAATATGAACCCTCTAGCTACCATAGGACAAGAGTAAATAAGGTCGAAAGTGCCAACGCATGTGCTGCGGCCCTGGGGTTCAGCGTTACATACATTGCCGATGCATACGCTGCGGCGCTGGGGTCCAGTGGGTTAACCTGTACAGATTTTTGGCAAGGGTACTTTAGTTTAGTTTCTGATACAAAAGTTCTCTTAGGAATGTTGCCAGAAATAAGTTGGCCATAAAAAATTTAGGAGCTTTTGTATGATGTCCCCCTCAGCCAGCTTAACCCTTGTCTAGCGGGGGTGGACTTAAGTCGGGCTAGAGAACCAAGGACTATGTGGCAGGGCCCGACTTAAGTCTGTGTGCAATTTTGGAGCAATAATGGCTCTGAGAGAGAGACTAGCGGGTGGAGGAGCGTAGGTCGGCTCATGACTGCTCGGCATGGGTCCCGCGCGACTACTGACGTTTACTCCACACACACCCACACTCACTGCCTCGCTACACAGGGAATTATGTAAGGAAATTACCGTATTTTAGGGATTTTGCACTCGTGTTGCACGATCGTTGCAAGAGAACACGTGGTCGTAGAAGGATGGTTCTGGTGTCATTGGAAAGCTCAATATACGCCCTCTCAGGGATACATAATTGTATTACGCTCTGGCTCTTGTTTATGCATGAAAAAGAGCACGGAAACAAGGGTCATATAGGGTAAAACCACCTGCTTGGCGGGTAGTAGAATTTTCTGACGGGCCCGCTCGTAAGGCGTTAATGTTACTAATACTAAAGTATCAACGTTGTAAACACATTTCTCGAACTGTCATAAATCCTATGGTAAATGATAACTGGAACACTTATTATCATCTACCTCTAGACAATTATATTCAACTCTGGGAAATTCTTGGAGAATATCTATTATGCTCAAGGAGAGTGTACGAGAATGAAGTACGGTAGAAGAACAGAGAGGGAGAGGGAGAGACAGAGAGGTGGAAGGATGGAGTTAAGAAGTATATGCGTGGGTGGAAGCGGTGTTAGATGGGAGGAAGGGCGTCGACTGACTGGTGACAGAGGTGCATGGGGTGATTCATTCGTGGCCACCCCTTAGGGGATCATTTCGTCTCGCAATAGATAACATATACTGTAGATAGATAAGGAGGGGCCTTTTTTTTTATAGAGGACCTACTGTGTATTCCAAACCTGTTAGGTTGGTTCTCAAAAGTGGACTGTGTGTGTGTGTGTGTGTGTGTGTGTGTGTTACTCAGTTACTTGTTCGTCAAGGGGAATCCACGCAATGCGAGCTAAGCTCATTATTATCGCGCCTCCTTAACTGGGAATGTATTGCGTGAAATGCATGTTAAGTGTTTTATGTACTGTTGGAATGGCTGTGGATGTGTGTGTAGTCTGTACTTAGCCAATTGGCGACATCGGAAACGAAGGCTTAGGGTGGATCTGTATGGTACCATTCTCACTATAGACGGTACCGTCTCGCCCGAAGGCTTAGGTAGCCATCAGCTTAGGTGAACCATATGATACCCATCTCGCCTTGTACCATTTTTGCCAACCCCAGATGGGACGTCACAACGTCGTCCACTTATTCCAGGTACCTATTTACAGCTAGGTGAACTGAGGCTAACACATGAAAGGAGACAAGCCCAATTTGTCTCCGCCCGGCCGGGATTGAACCCCCGACCCCTCGTGTGTGAGACGAGAGCTCTACCTACTAGGCTACGGGCTGTGTGTGTGTGTGTGTGTGTGTGTGTGTGTGTGTGTGTGTGTGTGTGTGTGTGTGTGTGTGTGTGTGTGTGTGTGTGTGTGTGTGTGTGTGTGTGTGTGTGTGTGTGTGTGTGTGTGTGTGTGTGTGTGTGTGTGTGTGTGTGTGTGTGTGTGTGTCCGCTAAATAGATCATGTGAGCAATTAAGGTTTACGGTGGCTAAGGGGGGAGTATGTTGGGTTTGGCTCCAGGCTGTGTGGCTGAGAGAGAGAGAGGTGTATCTTTACTATTTTTACATGTAGAATCAAAATCAATTGTTTGCTGGTAATTTGTGTAAACTACAGTATATGGAGAGGACATTAATTGAACACTTCTACTACGTGGTACAAATTATTCCAAGTCAGTGTGTACTGTATTTAAAACACATGAAGACACATGTTATGAGAACAATATTCGGCTAACTATTGATTTTCACTGTAAAACTAAAATCTCCTGCACCTGTAGTTGATACAATACTATATGATAATTTTGACAAACATTTGACTCGGCCATGTGCGTATTTAAAGAAAAAAGTTTCAAAATATTTAATCAAATGGTCATAAATGCTCATTCAAATTTGTACCACCATTGACTGCAGGCTATTGTAGAGTCGTCGGCCTTTAACCTTTAGTTCTATATATATTACAATAGGTGTGTAGGTATTAGTGCTGATGACTGTACAGTGTGTGTGTTCATTGATGTACATTCTCTTGTAATACTTGACATAACAGTGTCATTGCTTGAACGTCCACATAGGTGCTGATGTAAACCAGTGGTGTGTGTGTGTGTGTGTGTGTATTACAATGCTATTATATTGCCATCCGAATATATATGAAATTTCTTCCAAATTTATTAACGAGTATATAATTTGGTGATTGATCATTTGTATATGTTTACTTAAAAAGAATGTGGGCATATAATCTTAGTCGTGTTTGTTTCTTGTTTAGTAATTTATGTGTCAGGATTTCATATGGACAGTGTTTGATTAACCCATGTTCTTTCTTTTTTTGTCTTGTTAAGGTTATCTTATTTGACTGAGTTTTTTTTAAGATTAATCTGTTTAGTTTTCATTGTAATTTATTCAGTTTTACAAATCTTAAACGGTGCTTGACTAATATTTATAAATGTATTATTTCATTTAGTGTATCGATAATGATGCATCATAAAACACATTTAACTGTTTAAAATATATTTTTACGAATCCTTAATGTTCAAATATTCATATTCATCCATTACAGCATATATAATTTCTTAATAATTTACCGGTACCGGTATCTACCGTAGTTTTACAAATCATGAACAATATGTTTCTTGCCTATTTTAGATCATTTTATAGTTTGGAATGGGAAACCGGTTGAGATGTAATACCAAACAGTAATTATAAAAATAGACTGTTGTAGTACAGTACTTATATTTTTGTAATTGTTGTGTTATTGTATTTGCCTAGAAGTATGTGTTATAATGTAGTTATAATGTATAATGTGTTAAGATATATTTATAAGTTTGTACCTGGTAGTCCTAGTCATGTTTGTTGTACCGATGTTTAAATGTACTGATCTGATGTTAGTTATAATATAGTATTCTTATTTGGTATACCCTAATGCAGTAGTTAATTTGATTGTTGTATTTTGTGATGGTGAACAGTATACGCTGTGTTGTATTTGAGTTGTTGTGTAATTGTTGTTGTTACAGTGTGTTGGTGAGTGAAATTTTAATGACTCCCAATCCTACTGTATACCGGTAATAGTGTTGTCCTCACCACCACCCACTATTATCTCTCTCTCTCTCTCTCTCTCTCTCTCTCTCTCTCTCTCTCTCTCTCTCTCTCTCTCTCTCTCTCTCTCTCTCTCTCTCTCTCTCTCTCTCTCTCTCTCTCTCTCTCTCTCTCTCTCTCTCTCTCTCTCTCTCTCTCTCTCTCTCTTATCTTTTTTTTATACTAGGTTTGAAAATAAATGGTCACTTCATTAACATTATGACATGTTACAAAAAGATTTTACAGGCTAAAGGAACATATGTTGCCATAGTTCTTATCTAAAAGCCTAACCAGAATTACACATTACTGTGTTTTACATTATTTCACTGCAGCATTTTCTTTAAGCCATTTGTTTGCCTTGCATTTGAAACTAATCAGAGTGTCATTAGTAATAATATTGTCTGCATTTACAAAAATATTCCACATCTTACAATATTTTGGGATAAAATGTCGTTGGTATGCTGTGGTGTGGCAGCGGGGCTCCTCTAGTGCGTCAGGGGCTCTCTCCACTGTTCTTGTGGTATGTTCCTGTCGTCGCTGTAGTTGCCTCAGTGACTGAAGGTTAGGGGCATGGTGGTTTTGGATCTTAAATAGTGTTGTTATACCAGCCACATCCCTTCTATGTTGTAAGTCATCCATTCTTGTAACATGTATTGATGTAAAGCCATCTTCAATAATCCTGAGGGCTCTTCTTTGAACCTTATCCAGTAAACTAAGGTGTGTGTTGGCTGCACCTCCCCAAGCTAGATGTGAAAATTCCATAGCTGATCTTATTTGGGTTTGTACAAAACTTCTCTTCTTTTTTTGTCAACAAGATATGATATTTTTCTCAAGGATGTTAATTTTGAAGATGCTTTCCTTGCGATGTTTCGATAGGACTCTTAAAAGATAATTTTTTGTCATAAATGACACCCAATATTTCGATTTCATTCTTTGATTTGATTGTGTTATTATTAAAATTGAGTTGGAGTTGAGACTCAGTTCTCTTTTTGGCTAGTAACTGAGTTTTATGAGGAGCGAACCTAACCTAAGGAGTTACATGGACGGATAGACAGACTAATGAGGAAGTAAGAAGGAGGTGTGGTGTGGAGGTAGATGTGCTGGAAAGTGTGAAAAGGAACAACTTGAGATGGTTCGGCCATATGGAACGTATGGAAAGCGAGAGAATGACTAAGAGGGTGTACTAGAGCGAGGTGGAGGGACAGAGAGGGAGAGGTAGACCGAATGAGAGGTGGAAGGATGGAGTGAGGAAGTACATGAACGAAGGCGGTGCTGGTTGGGGGGGAGGGGCGTCGACTGACTGGGGACAGAGGTGCATGGGGGCGGTTCGTTCGTGGCCACCCCTTCGGGGATCACGGCGTCAGGCAATAGATAGATAGATAGAACCTAACCTGCCATCTCTCTCCCCATTTCATGATGTCGTCCAGCCTCCTGGTGACTAAGGCTACTGCAGCTTGTTCATCATTTGGGCTGTATGTCACTGCCAATGTGCCATCATCAGCAAAGGCTCGGGCTTCTGAAATGAGATGTAGCAGGTCATTTAAGAAGATGTTCCACAATAGTGGACCCAGGACACTTCCTTGGGGCACTCCTGCTTCGATGTTGTGGAGGGCTGACTCCTTACCATCCATCACTACCTTAAGTTTTCTTTTGTTCAGGTAGCTGTATAATACATTGTGTAGGGCACCGTCCACTCCATTTGACTTCAATTTCTCCAGTAGGGCGTTGTGCCAAACTCTGTCGAATGCACCTTCAATGTCAAGTGCCAATACACAGGTTCGTTTGCCTGTGTCGAGTGCAGCAGTCCATTCTGATGTAAGAAGGAGGTGTAGGTCGGCAGCGGAGTAGCCCTTACGAAAACCATACTGTCTGTCACTTAGTAGGTGGTTCTTGGTTAAATGATCAGTAGGGCGTGAGGAAATAATTTTTCAAGTACTTTGCTGATTATACAGAGCAATGTAACTGGCCTGTAGTTTGCTATATCATTCTTGTTACCTTTTTTGTATATAGGAACCACATTGCAAACTTTCCACATATCAGGCCACTGCTGTTGGATCAGACAGTTATTAAAGATTTTGGTGAGTGGAGCAGATAATTTGTTTGCACATTTTTTCAAAATGCGTGCACTAATTCCATCAGGGCCTACTGCTTTCTTGTGGTCCAAATCTTTAAGAAGTTTATGTACTTCAGCTTCTGTTGTGGTTACTTGTATTATTTTTTCTTGTGATAAAGTTGGTATGCTAGGTGACTGTAGATGAGGGTTTGGTACTTTCATCTTCATGGAGAAATGGTGAGCAAAGGCATTGATTTTATCTGTTGTATTTAAGGCTACTACACCATTGGGAAGAGCAAGTGGTGGTATGGAGTCTTCTCTCAATGTCCCCTGTTCTCCTTTATTATATTCCACCATTGTTTGCTTCCAATTTTTCCTTCATTTATTTGTTTCTTAATACTCTGTTCCCACTGTTTGATTGCCCATTTATGTACTTGATGCATGTATTGTTCTGCTTTTCTGTGTATTTCTATATTACGTGATGTTTTCCGCTTCTTATATCTGATCCAAGCTTTGTATTTGGCGTCAGATGCAGCTTTGCACCGGGGGCCAAACCAGGGTTGATAAGAGTTCTTAGTGACATGAAGTTGATGAGGGACATGACTATCTTGAATTGATTTTAAATTTGAAACAAAGGAATTTACCTGTTGGTTCACATCTTGAATTATACTGGACCAGTCCGTTTGAGTTAGGCATTGTTTAATACCTATCCAGTTAGCTGACTCCCACTTCCAAAGGATACGTTCACTTTCTTCCTCTCTTGGCATCTTCAAATTAATTTTGGTAAGCACTGCTTCATTGTCAGAAGTGCCTACAAATCCAAGTGGAGAACAGTGAATTGTGTGAGATGGTAAGTCGGTTAAAAAGGGATCAAGTGATGAGCCAGATATGTGAGTGGGGAAATCAACAAAATTATGGAGATTGTGTACTGCGAGCAAGTGATCAAAAGCAGTATGTACTCTGTGTTGATTTAGGTCACCAAATATTATGACATTCTGGCAGTTGTTATTTTTCACCAGGTGGTCGAGATTGTCCATCAAAAATTGTAGCATGTGTGCACCTTGTTAAGGTGGACGGTAACACCCACAGCAGAGGATACCTCTTCCACTATGATCAATCATCTTAAAAAAAATTATCTCTAATTCATTTAGCGTTGGTGTGTCAATCATCTGTATTTGTAAGCCTTTCCTATGACACATAGCTACTCCGCCTCCTTGAGTGTTACGATCCTTGCGATGCCAGGATGTGTAGCCAGGAATGTTTGCATAGGTGGAGGGTACAGCGTTGTCAAGGAAGGTCTCCTGCAGAAACACAATATCAGCATTTTGCTTATTAACAAATTAGTGTGTTAATTTGCCAATATTTGTGTGGAAACCTCGTATGTTGGCTGAGATTATTCTCATCTCACTGGTGTAACCACTGTGTTTGGGGACCAAACTGTTGGTTGGCATTTTGGTTAGTGAATGAGGAAAGGAATGGTTGTCCGAAAGTTGGGTAATGTTGCATTTGATTGTTGTTGATTCCTGATAACTGCAGTGGTGAAGCTTGCTATTGGACCTGAATCATAGAAACTGCTGCCAAGGTATCATGTGTTGTAGACTTTATTGTGTTGATCAAGTCTTGTTGCCTCTGGTCAGCAATTCTTTCACAGCAGTTATGAGATGTGTGAAATTTTCGACTGCAATAATCACAGCACATAAGACTTGGACAATCCTGAGAAGAGTGACCATAGCGACGACATTCTGAGCACCTTTCTTCAATGTTCTGTTGATATTTGTTTGAGTAACTACGCTGATATTTGTTATTGTAGTACATTAGTTGTTGTTCCACATCTTTATTGTTACTGTTGTTATTGGCATTAGAACGAATCTGTTCTTTGCTATGCTGTGGCTTTGTGAAATTATGAAGTAGGTTCTCTCTAGGATAAAAATGATTACTGTGCCTGTTATTTTGACCTTGTTTCCATTGATTTTTTTTGTGGTCCTTTGTGGGGTGCGGTCTGGCGTGGATGAACTTCTTGTTGTGGATGATATTCTCCACGTTGACGGCCCTCTTGGCGTGAGTGGTCCTTCTGACGATATTCTCGCCCTGGACGGTTTTCTTGGCTTGAGTGGTCTTGTTGGCTTATACAGTCCTCTTGGCGCGAACTTATTACTTGGCGTGGACGATCCACTTGGCTTTGATGAATATCCTGTAGATCTTCTTGATGATAAAATACTTGTTGTTGAGATGCAGGAGGAAGAGGTTCTTTACTCTTCTTTTGTTGGGTCCTGTAGGTGGCGTTCTCTTGCTGTTGCCTTTTACTCAGCACTTTTGTTTGTTGAGATGTCCAACATATATATTGTTCATCGTTTTCATCGATTAGTTTCCCCAACTCTTCATCTATTCTATTAGGAAAAGCTGAGGAGGCAATTGTGCGTTGTTTTATCTCTTCATGACTATTATTTGTTGCGACTAGGGTGTCAATGACAGAGATTGCCTCTACCAGAATCTTTCTTTTCTCAGGTAACTGGTCTATGAGGGTTTTATACTGTACAAGTTTGGTTTTAGTGGATGACAGTTCTTCCCTCAGCTTTGTTATCAGTTCCACTAATTTATCAGAGGGTAGTTGAAGCAAGTTATCTTCATCAACAACTTCATTGTGGATGCTTCTCTGTTCAGGATCAGACCTTTCTGTATAGAGAGTTACAGTAGCATCTATGCCCTGTAACTGTCGAAGTTCGTAGGTGTCTACACAATTAAATTCAGCTTTTATCATTTAGTCAAGAAGAATGACATATATTTGGACAATCAGTAGTTTGACACAACTTGTCGACCTCAGGCTTGGCAGCCTTACCACAAACAACACACCAATGTTTAGGTCGGTAGCCTGGACGAGTGCAAGATCGCTCAATTCTTCTTTGATGAGTATTGTTGTCGTTGTTGTTCATTCTCCTGTATCAGTTGGTGTTGATTTGCCGTATTTAAGAGCTTAGAATAGAAGTAAATGACAGGCTTACGGATTTGTAGATTCCCAGTAAGCTGACAATTACCAAATATTCAAGATAGAATATTATTAATGAGTAAAAGTAACAAGTTTAATGTAGCGGTTTGAAGCTCCGAGTCAGTGTGGGGGTCCGATTGTTGTGAGGGGAGCTGTGTAGGCTTCACAGGGTTCGGTAGTTTGAGTCGGGATGGCTCACAGCTACGGTGATGTCGATTTAAATAAAACTATCACCAATCAGCCCATTAATGGGGATTTTTTTTTTTTTTTTTTTTTTTTAAATGAAACTAAGATCTTGCTCTATATTTTCTGTGCATATACATTTACAAAATTAATACAGAGAGAGTGTAGTCTAGTTTCCTATCAGCCCAGTGGTCTACCTAGTCCCTTTTCTTAACGAGAAAGCGATTACAAATATCCCACCCTCTAAAGGGCGTGGACCCTCTTGGACAGGTCAAAAGATGATCGAAATCTCAGACAAGGCAATCCCTTTGAGAGGGAACCTATACCCTATCCCTATTCAAAGCGGTTTGCCTACCCCACACGCTTCCTATAACTACGGTACCCCTACTAAGGGGCCCCTTCGTGCATATAGCTTCAGGGTTCAGCGGGTTCAGCGTCGTACCACGTGTGGGGGTCTCTAGTTGGCGGTGTGACCAAGGGCATACATTCTATAATACAATATATTAACATACAAAAATCATAGCATATAACGCGGCAGACATATTATGGTAGGTGGTAGTGACAGGTAAACAAGTTGTGGGAGGGGCGGTGGTGTTGTGCGGCCCGCCAATACCTCCACTACTCCCTCACTCAACAAAGAGTACAAAGAGTGTGGTGATGGGCTGGTCTATCAGAGTGAGAACTGAGCGATCTCTGCCATACCCATAGCTTACTCTGACTGTTCCTTTTACTTATATATTTTCTAGATCTCGAGTGACGGCGTCTCTTCCGTGGATTGACCTCCCAATCTACCATGATTGGAAGCCAAAGCGTCACATTTTTCCTTTGCCCCTCAACTTTCTCTTCATAATTGCTGAGGGGCACAGGGCCCTGGGTGGGGCTTTGGTTTCCCGGGCGTTTCCGCACCCTCCTTAGCTCCCCGCCATGGAGTGGCTTCGGTCACCCAGGCTTTATTGTGGTCGGCAGGGAGGGTTCTTTGGGGGCGCTCGATTATGGCCTTGGCCTTATTCGGGGCCTTGGGGCTGTTCGGCCAGGCAGCTTGAGGAACAACAACCACAACAACAACAACAAAGAGTACAAGCAAAATCTTCACAGATAATTTCACAGTACATAAAATGAATTGGGATTTGCTTATGGTCTTCCTCGTATAGTTAGGGATAGGCAGTGAAGAAACTGTGATGGTATGATATCTAGAACTGTGTTTAATTGTGAAGAAACTGTGATGGTATGATATCTAGAACTGTGTTTAATTGTGAAGAAACTGTGATGGTATGATATCTAGAACTGTGTTTAATTGTGAAGAAACTGTGATGGTATGATATCTAGAACTGTGTTTAATTGTGAAGAAACTGTGATGGTATGATATCTAGAACTGTGATGGTATGATAAACTGTGATGGTATGATATCTAGAACTGTGTTTAATTCTAGAATATAGTGGAGGAAATCACTGTCGTGTGTTTACAAGTCTGCGCGTGCGCAGAGTTCGCCACTCGAGTTCGCCACTCTGGTAGTGGCACTGAGGAGCGCACCGCCCTTTATTCATGCAAGTCTAAACATGTAAGGTAAGTAATTCCAATACACACAACGAACGACAACGAAGGGCGGTGCGCTTCTCGGCGCCACTAGCAGAATGGCGAACTCCACATAGGTGAACATAGGTAAGTGAACACACACGCACACAGCCAGAGAGAGAGAGAGCTAAACAGAGTTATACAGATACTCAGACCACAATGACCTTGCGGTCTCTACTAGGTGGTCCGACCTAAATACTACTAGACAGGGACAGTTTATAGTAGAAGAATGGGACAGCAAAGTAGAGGGCTCTCTCTCCACCCTCCGGCTAAAAAGCCGTACCGGAAAAAGGATGAAGTGTACACTGTACAGTATTGTAACCTTATGGGTCAGGAAAGGATGAAGTGTACACTGTACAGTATTGTAACCTTATGGGTCAGGAAAGGATGAAGTGTACACTGTACAGTATTGTAACCTTATGGGTCAGGAAAGGATGAAGTGTACACTGTACAGTATTGTAACCTTATGGGTCAGGAAAGGATGAAGTGTACACTGTACAGTATTGTAACCTTATGGGTCAGGAAAGGATGAAGTGTACACTGTACAGTATTGTAACCTTATGGGTCAGGAAAGGATGAAGTGTACACTGTACAGTATTGTAACCTTATGGGTCAGGAAATGCCCACAAGGAAAGTGTGTATAGAGTATAGAAAGAAATTGGTTTGAAAGGAAATTACGCTTACCTACTGATTAATTTATATTAATCCAATCTCCATCAGATGATCGTCCAGTCTCTTAAACGTATCAATTGAATTACTGTCGACCACCTCCCTTGGCAAAGAGAGAGAGAGAGAGGGAGAGGGAGAGGGAAAGAGAACGAGAACGAGAGCAAGCTAGTATTCACAGGACAATATTTGTCCTTTTCCTTAATTTCTTTCCACCCCGCTTTTCTTTTATGGGTACGGTAATCTCATCTAGTTTTCCCTCCCTATCCCCCTGCCCCCGTCCCCCTTCCCCTTCCCACCCAGAACCATATGGGGCTTACAGTAAGGAAGATGGGATTTGGCAGATGGTAGTGAGAAGGTGGGTGGGGAGGGTGAAAAGGAGGGAAGGGGAGGGGGGGGGGGGGGGGGTGGACGGAGAGAGGACAAGAATTCGGAAGGAAATAAGGTAGATGAGTGAAGAGGGGTGTAATGCGAGAGAGAAAGAACAGAAAGAGAGTTGGAGGAGGAAAGGTGGGAGAGTGTTATGTTTATTACCAACCAAAGAAAGCTTTACAAAGGCATACAATAGGCCCAGGTACAGAACTAGGCCTTTTGACATTTAACAGTTAGAATTTAAATCATATGGCTAGATATATTTATGAATATATCTTATTGATAATATACCGTGTATATATATATATATATATATATATATATTATGCGTCGTTGTAATCCAACTCGCTTTAATATTTATTCTCATAAGTTCCTTATTTAGGATACTTAGAACATAATCCTGCCTGACAGGAACACAACTAGCAGATTAATAATATTTCTAGATTACTCAATCGCACTCCAAACACAATAAACACACAAAGTAAGTACACTTGTTTTTATTACTCAATCGCACTCCAAACACAATAAACACACAAAGTAAGGACACTTGTTTTTATTACTCAATCGCACTCCAAACACAATAAACACACAAAGTAAGTACACTTGTTTTTATTACTCAATCGCACTCCAAACACAATAAACACACAAAGTAAGGACACTTGTTTTTATTACTCAATCGCACTCCAAACACAATAAACACACAAAGTAAGTACACTTGTTTTTATTACTCAATCGCACTCCAAACACAATAAACACACAAAGTAAGGACACTTGTTTTTATTACTCAATCGCACTCCAAACACAATAAACACACAAAGTAAGTACACTTGTTTTTATTTCTTAAACACTAAATACACCCTGGTCATGGCACATCCGGATCTTAACTAAAAAGTATAAGTCCAATGGCAAATAAATGGTGACTTGGAAAGAGTTAACTATATTTTACTCCTTCATGAATACATGTGTCACTTATAAAGCATCAAACATGGAATATATAAATCATACAAGACAGAACATTAAAATATGATAATAATAATAATAATAATAATCTGGTCTTTTATTTCTCGTAAGCGCCAGTTCTTCCAGAGGAATATGATGACAATATATATGTGGTAAGTGTACACAGGGACAATATATATGTGGTAAGTGTACACAGGGAGGAATAAAAGTGAACAAATATGGACAACTGAGATCGTGTACTCAGGTGTGCGCAGGTAAGCATGGTTAGAAACAAAGAGCTCACCAGGTAAGGTAGATGGTCACAGGCTCCCGCACACGAGAGGTTAAGGTCACATTTACTGCGGTGTGCCTGAATAAATATCTGATTTAATGCAACGTTAACTCAGGATGACAAGATATGAATTTGACTTTAGTCCTGGCAATACTACAATTTAATTTATAATTTAACTATAATAGAACACTTGTGAATAATCACTCACAAGATATACGAAAAATAATTATAGCCGTAAATGAGCTGGAATCACAATTAATGAGGAACTTTAAATTCACAAAACGTTTAGTGAATAAATATAGCTGAAATATTAGCTAGAAATGCAGTTTGAATAAATTAACAAGGTACTGGAAATAAAATAAAGACACAGAATGAAGTAGTATCTCATAATAGCCGAAATAAAGGCTGATGAATTATAAAATAAATTAAGACACAGAACAAAGTAGTGTCTTGTAATATCCAAAATGAAAGCTGATAAAGTATAAAATAAAATAAAGACACAGAACAACGTAGTGACTTGTAATAGCCAAAATAAACGCTGATGAATTATAACATAAAATAAAGACACAGAACAACGTAGTGACTTGTAATAGCCAAAATAAAAGCTGATGAATTATAACATAAAATAAAGACACAGAACAACGTAGTGACTTGTAATAGCCAAAATAAACGCTGATGAATTATAACATAAAATAAAGACACAGAACAACGTAGTGACTTGTAATAGCCAAAATAAACGCTGATGAATTATAACATAAAATAAAGACACAGAACAACGTAGTGACTTGTAATAGCCAAAATAAACGCTGATGAATTATAACATAAAATAAAGACACAGAACAACGTAGTGACTTGTAATAGCCAAAATAAACGCTGATGAATTATAACATAAAATAAAGACACAGAACAACGTAGTGACTTGTAATAGCCAAAATAAACGCTGATGAATTATAACATAAAATAAAGACGCAGAACAACGTAGTGACTTGTAATAGCCAAAATAAACGCTGATGAATTATAACATAAAATAAAGACACAGAACAACGTAGTGACTTGTAATAGCCAAAATAAACGCTGATGAATTATAACATAAAATAAAGACACAGAACAACGTAGTGACTTGTAATAGCCAAAATAAACGCTGATGAATTATAACATAAAATAAAGACACAGAACGAAGTAGTATCTTGTAATAGCCAAAATGACGGCTGATGAATCATGAAACACAGAGAGGTACAAAATAAATTCCCAAACTGGCTGTAGAATAATATTTTAACCATGTAACGTGGTTGATCGAATTATTCACAAGAACTAATATACTGTAGATTAGAAATAAGAACATAAGTTAACACAAACTCAACGGAAAGTGATTGGCCCGGAAGCAGGTCATGGTTGATGAGAGCCCTGCAGTTCCCGTGGGTATCTGTAGAGGGCGTTGATTTATGATGGTAGACTGCGTTGTTTCTTGACACCATAGCGGACGTTGATTGATGATGGTAGACTGCGTTGTTTCTTTTTCTGCTCGTGTCTGTGCCCTTCGCTTTGTTCTTTTTCTTTCCTTGATGTTGGCTATTCTGGCTCTTGTTTGTTGTGTCTCTCCATGTTTTGTGAGGACATCTGATGGGGTTGCTAACTTGGCTTTTTGCAACCCCGTCATCTCATATATATATATATATATATACAGTATATATAATATATATATAATAATGAGAGAGAGAGATATAGGGAGAGGGTGACGAAATATACTGATAAATCAGCACACAATGATAAATAGCTATTCCGTACAGTTTCTGGTTACAACTGTCGCCTGCCAGTGGAAAGATGGAAGAGGACTTTTATAACTAGTTAATGTGGAATAATTATAAAGGTAAGGGGAGACAGGTTCACCTACCGGATGGTGTGTAGGTGTGTCAAGTTTACTCTGGGTAAAGGAATTTACTCTACCGTACACTACTCAATTAGTTTTCCAGAATGCCCCAGCCAGCAGTCCCTCAAAAACAAACGTAATGAAGCCATAGAACACTTATCTTCTGATCTAGCTACTATTTCCAATTGGAGTAGAGAAAACCTTGTTGCATTTAATGCTTCCAAGACCCAATTTCTCCATCTTACTACCCGTCCGGAACCTCCAGAGGACTATCCCTTATTCTTCAACATTACAATAATCAATCCTTCATCTTCTCAATATTCTCGGTGTCTCTTTTTCTTCTGCTCTCACTTGAAAGGACCATATTACCAGTCTTGCTAAGGCAGCCTCCCAGAAGATGGGTGTGCTCAACAGCCTCAAGGGGTTCTTTACCCCTGCGCAGCTTCTTACTCTGTACAGGGGCACAGTGCGTCCTTGTATTGAGTATTGTTCACATGTGTGGGGAGGATCCTCTCACACCGCACTCCTAGACAAAGTAGAAAGGAAAGCTTTTCGTATCATTACCTCCCGTCCACTCACCAACTCTCTGCAATCTCTCTCTCTTCGCCGCAATGTTGCATCTCTCTCGCTATTCTATCGCTACTACAATACCGGTAATCAGTGTTCCTCGGAGCTTTCCCAGTGTATACCACCTCCTCTACATAGGGTAAGTAGTACCCATCTTGCAACACAATCCCACCCCTACTCTGTGCAACTCTCCAACCCAAGAGTGAAATGCTATTCTCAGACTTTCTTCTATTCAACTGCTTAGCTCTGGAACTCTTTCCCAGAATCAGTCTTTCCCTCTTCCTATGACTTAAATTGCTTCAAACTCCGTGTGTCCAAGCATTTTAGCTCGAACGTCCCTTGATTTTGGCCCTGTCATTCTTTCAACTCTGGGGGAGGCACATCTTCACAAGGGTGTGCTCCACCTCTTCGAATAGTCTGCTGCACCAATTCTCAAACAACAACGAAGGGCGGTGCGCTCTTCGGTGCCACTAGCAAGAGTGGCGAACTCCACATAGGTGAACATAGGTAGGTGAATGATCTAGCACACACAAGACCGTTTGGAATTGTGAGTGAGTGGATGAGTGACTGTCGACAACTGTGGTTCACTGGTAATAGTCGACAACTGTGGTTCACTGGATACATTGTTTATGTAATATAGAACACGCAGATGTCCCAAAACTGATACACATTTTGTGGTAATTTCAACATGATATACAGTAGAACGTTTCATTATTTTGTCATTCATTACATAACTCCTTAGTAATTTTGTCCATTAATTATTACAAAAGCTTGAAAATCGTGTTGGAATTGTTATAGTCATCGATTATTACAGTAAGGTAAACACCAGTTATGTGTACCATGTTACAATTTGGTGTTGTTTATTGCACATAGGAATTTGGTAGTGCAGCAAAGAGACTGAGTACCGGTACCGGTATGTGAATATATGGTATCTGCGAGGGCAGGAGTGGGTGTGTCACCATACCCCCGAGTCACTACAGAGTCCGTACCGTGTATCGTAGGAATGAGGTCGGTACATTGGATAGGGCAATTATTATTGAATATGTTTGTTTGGGAGCAAATAGGTTTAATAAGTGAGTTTGTGATAGGTAAGTAGATACGTACCGTAGTTAAATTTATGTATATTTAAATATAGATACATTGACCACACAGACCTTATGATCCAGATGAGATGATTGGGACTTGATTATTGATAATTATATTTGTAGATAAGTAGCTATTGATAAATTTAATATATGACTGATAGAGAGCGGGGTAAAGAGATAGATATGTATAAAAGTATATGTATAAATACACAAATATATAGAGGTAAGTGGATAGATACATGCAGATAAATATACCAAATAGAGGGCCGAAAAATTAGAATGGGGCTAATCATGTTGAGCACACTAAAGCAATAATGGGGCTAATCATGTTGAGCACACTAAAGCAATAATGGGGCTAATCATGTTGAGCACACTAAAGCAATAATGGGGCTAATCATGTTGAGCACACTAAAGCAATAATGGGGCTAATCATGTTGAGCACACTAAAGCAATAATGGGGCTAATCATGTTGAGCACACTAAAGCAATAATGGGGCTAATCATGTTGAGCACACTAAAGCAATAATGGGGCTAATCATGTTGAGCACACTAAAGCAATAATGGGGCTAATCATGTTGAGCACACTAAAGCAATAATGGGGCTAATCATGTTGAGCACACTAAAGCAATAATGGGGCTAATCATGTTGAGCACACTAAAGCAATAATGGGGCTAATCATGTTGAGCACACTAAAGCAATAATGGGGCTAATCATGTTGAGCACACTAAAGCAATAATGGGGCTAATCATGTTGAGCACACTAAAGCAATAATGGGGCTAATCATGTTGAGCACACTGAAGCAATAAGGAGCAACGGCAGGGGAAAACATGAAGGAAAAGTTGGAGTGTAAGACTAGTTTTTTTGGAATTACTGTGAGAGAGAGAGAGAGAGAGAGAGAGAGAGAGAGAGTGAGTGAGAGTGAGTTTGTAACATAAAACAACTACC
>CM064504.1:44595094-44670094 GCA_032716605.1 Paralithodes platypus | reverse complement strand
TATCATGGAACTGGAGTGACAAGGGTGGTAGGAAATGTAACATTTCACCCCTAAAGTGTAGGGAAGCTCTGGGCACACTGAGGGACTCCTGGTTGACAAATAGGCGTCCGAGTCTCTTCAACAAAACGCCAGAGAATGTGAGAAACATGATAGATGTGCCAACGGAAGGCTTCAAGGGAGCCTTGGACAACCATCTCAAGTCGGTGCCTGATCAGTCATGCTTCGTGGGGAAGAGAGCTACCCCTTCGAAGAGTCTGGTGCATCAAGCACCGACAGCAAGCATACTTGGGGGGAGCAGCTTTCCCAGAGGCCATTGAAAGATGGCTGAAACAACACAAAGTAAGCGCAAGGTAAGGTAAACTCCTTTACGCCACCACGAGAATCCGGTGAACTCCAACCTGGACAATCCTTTGGTAGTTGAAACAGTGTGGTAGTCCTGTGTTTGGTTCAACTGTAGGTGTATATGTGAATGAGTGTATGTGTGTGTCTGTGTGTGTTTGTTGTAGTGACGTTGTTTTGTAAATCATAAGTATGTACAGTCACGAGCATAAATGCTGCAACATCAACCAGATGACGTCAACTCCTTCATCATGAGAGGTTTATGCTAAGATTAATAAAATCGTTTGACGGAAACTAGAATGAAATAAATTGTCGTGGGTTTGAAAAAAATTATAAATTTAACAATCCTTTCGAAACGAAGGGGCGAACATTATTTGGTTAGTGTTGCAGTATTTATGCTCGTGACTGATTAGGATTTCCATTTCTGAGTGTACCGGTAACGTCATTTATCAGTTATTTCGTTCATTAACGGCGCGGCAAAGGGATAGAATGGTTTAAGAATACAACAATAAATCTCTGGAGTGTCCGGATAGTGTAATGCGATACAACATGTTTACTGTAACTGTAAGAAAGATACTGTGACGCTCCTGTCGATCATCGTGGTTGTTATCAGTGTGGTTATAATGGGTTACACTCACAGTATATACACAATAGAGAGGTAGGGGCATGGCGGTGGTATTGGAACCACGACAGTCACTTGTTTGAGCCACGGTGATGTCACAGAGTGAAGCCCGTACTGGTCTCCCAGCTATATATGGTAACTTCAATGTGAGCTGGTCGTGTTCTTATGTCCAGGAAATACATTTATTCCATTGCCCTAAACATTGTTGTTATCATAATATGGGGAAGGCAAGATATTGCGCGGTTAGTGGATGTGAACATGGTATAGGCTAAAGACCGACGTTGGATATATTGGAACCAACGACAGATTATGGTGACCATTCGACTTGCCTAAATAGGGTCTTCAAACAGGATCGGTATATTGCGTTTTCCACCGAAAATGTAAAGTGACATGGATAAACATAGACATATATAGTGTGACAGGACCCTAGTCTATTTGCTAAAGTTGTTATTTTGTGCATTTGAAGATTATATATACTGCTATGAGGTAGTATATACCGACGTCGCTTCAAATTTTACCGCGGAATTGCGATGGTACTTTTGTTCACCTAATTACCTAATATGTAGAGTAACGTTGATTGATATCTATAATGTTATTGTACCCAATCTACATGTTAGCATTGTTATTCGATATATTTGTAGTTTATATGAAGAGATATTTCGAAGGTGTTGGTGATTTTCGCTTCATTGGTCGGGAGAAAAGGTAGGCCTATACGGATTCTCGCTTATCCCTTGCTCAACTTCCTTAAATTCATGTAGTTTGTTGTCGACATTCTTCATCTTTCACCCAGTGAGAGTGTATGAAGGCCTAGGGGATGTGGAGAGATGATATGTATAAGTATATGGCCAGCTAAGAATCGAAGAGGGAATCGGAGATTTCTACAAAGCGTAATGTTGGTGGTGACTGGGAGTGGGCTCAGTGGGGGAGCAGAACGGACGGTGGTGCCCTCTGACGGCCAGAGAGAACACTATAGCGGTGGGGAGGCCCTGTATGTAGCACTAATTCCTCACCATCTGCGCATGCGACAATTGTTTTTCCATTATGCTATTATATTATCTTAACCTAACCTAACCTAACCTAACTTAAATTAACCTAACAGTTGAGCCTAAATAACAAAATAAAAATTATTAGGGAAAAGGCCGCGCATGCGCGGTAACCGAACCAAGCAGGATTTGGTGCTACATACATGGCCTCTGTAGCGGTGTCTATGTAAAAAAACAAGCCACGATGGGATACGAATATTTCACTAAATATTCGCTTATAGAATAATCAACTGTTATTCCGACAACTACATCTTATATTATGACGGTACCATGGTTGAGCGTGAAGTCACAAAATAAAAATAATTGATAGACATCTGTTTACTGCTTTTTAGAAGCCTTTATGTACCGTATATGAATTCAAGACTTTCAGTGCCTCCACCTTGTGAGTAACTATACCGTGGGTTACACTAGTTGCCTTCATACAATAGATACAGGGTACACACACACACACACGCTCTCTCTCTCACTCACACACATACACCTAAGGTTGTGTTCGCCACTCATCTAGTGGCACTGAGGAGCGCGCCGCCCCTCGTTCTGGGTGGTGATTTGGTGCAGCAGACTGTTCGAAGGGGCAGCACGCTCCCCTGCGAAGATAGGCTCGTCTGGCACTTTTTGAAGTTCGACATCGAGGGCTCTCTTGAAGTTGTCTAACGAGACGCCCCTCATGTCTCTTACTCGCCATGGGAGTTTGTTGAAGAGACGTGGGCCTCTGTGTAAAAACCAGCCCAAGCAGGTTCATATACATAGCATACACATCATACACAACCTTATTTTATAAACCCCTCCTCAGTGAATTCTCCATGATGTTTACTTAATTCATTAGGACAGTTGAGTTAGTCAATGTTGATTAAGAGGGTGGTGAGGTTTTTAACTGGTCTGTTTAAATACTGTGGAATGTGGCTTGTAATTGAGTGGGTTAGGATTTATTATATAGCTGGTGTATTTTGTATGATATGTAGGAGATGTACTGGTATGTACAGTATATTGATATCTGTGTGTGTGTGTGTTCGGTATGTAGGTGCTGCGTGTGTGTGTTGGTGTGTATATGTGTGGGTGTATTTAGTATTGCGTGGTGTGTGTGTGTGTGTAGGTGAACCAAACGTAATGTTATTCCCCAGCAAGCCATTTTATCGGGTAGTGTAATTTTATTATCACAAGGGTTAGAGGGGTGAGGAGATAATATGATGGTGGTTTAGGATGGTGTGGACTCTGTGGAGGGCGGTGCGTTGTGGCGTAGAAGGGTTTTAAGTAGTGTACGACTCAATAAGTTTGTCAATCATGTGTTTGTGGCTTTGGGTAAATATTACTAATATCATGAAAGTTTAGGATGGTGTGGTGTACCGTACTCATAATTGTAGTATACGGGATTAGATTTTTTTTTTTTTTTTTTTTTTTTTTTTTTTTTTTTTTTAAAGAGACAATGAACGGAGGAAGGAAAAACACAGATAAAACAAAAAGGTCCATGTGCCTAAAGGCATCCTCCATTCATAAAATGTTTGTAACAACTGGATTTAAACATTTGTTGATTGTAAGTTTGTGGAAAGCAATTCGAGGGAAGTGAATTCCAAAGAGTAGTAGCTCTGGGGATAAATGAATTCTGATAAGCAGAAGTTCTGCATTGTGGAGGAGAAAGTGTAAATTCATGGGCGCTCTCAGCTGCCCTAGTTCTACGGGGAAAGATGTGGAGAGGCGGCACAATTGAAGCAAGTTCCTCGGAACAATTGCTGTGAAAATATCTGTAGAATAATGCAAGGGATGCAACGTTTCTTCGTATGGCTAATGTAGGAAGGTCCTGTGTGATTGCAGGGTTATTGATTAATCTAATAGCTTTATTTTGAATTTTGTCCAACTGCCTCAATGCAACCACTCCACTTCCACCCCACAGAGGTGAACAGTAATCCATCTGAGAGCGCACATGACTTTTATATATTACGGCCAACTGCTCGTCAGTGAAGAATTCTCGAACTCTGTACAGGAGTCCCAGTTTTTTAGAGGCATTCTTAGCAATGCTTCTAACATAATGTGTCCAGCTCAAGTTAGTAGTTAATGTTACACCGAGAATGTCAATACTAGGGGAAGTGGGAATATTTACATCATTAAAAAATATATGGGAGTCAGTGAGATTCTGTCGGTTAGAAAATTGAATGTACTTGGTTTTCTGTGCATTAAAGGAAACTAGATTCTCTTGTCCCCATTCACTAATTCTAGAAAGGTCCCGGTTCAGAGAAATTGCAGTGTTTATTTTTGAATTTATAAGATCGGGTTGGGTGAAAGAATTGGTAAATGTGAAGGAACTGTGGAGTGTTGAGTCATCTGCGTAGGAATGTATTGGATTATGAGTGGTAGATATGAGATCATTGATATGAATGAGGAACAGAGTTGGGGCCAAAACTGATCCCTGGGGAACACCAGCATTTATTGAGTGAAATTGAGAATAAAGGCCATCTACCATTACACGTATTTTTCTGTTATGAAGATAAGAAGAAATTAGTGGAACTAATGATGCAAGGCCGTAGTGTGACATCTTCGACAATAAGGATTGATGCCAGACTCTATCAAATGCCTTTGATATATCCAGTGCTATTGTATGTGTTTCACCATGTTGGTCTGTAGCTTGGTTGATTTGATGCGTAAGAAGGCAAAGAATGTCTGCAGTTGATCGACATCGTCTAAAACCATATTGCCTATCACTGATTAATTTATTATTCTTTATTTGGCTCATATTGTCCCGCTTCCTAGACCACAAATATAGGTCAGGATAGTGATCTAAGGTGAAGCAGGTTTCAACATACGGTACCGTAGTTTAAATATTTAGGATGAGCTAGTGGGTGTGATAGGTGTATGTACTTTAGTATGTAGCTATAGTAAGTGTGGTGCAAGGTAGTGGTCTGGTGGGTGCAGTGCTTAAGTTACGTGTAGTACCGTACCGTAGATATATAGGGTACGGTAGTTAATATAGTATAGTATGGTGTGGCAGGAATGGAAAGTACCACCGCTAATATTATACGGTACTATGTGTACCATAGTGTTGGGTGGTGAAACGGTTTACTGTGGGTGTGTACATTTATATTAAATTGCCTGGTGCTCAGTGGGTTAAAGGAAATAGATTTACGGTAGGGTAATTCTCTAAGACGCTCTTCGTATGATTTGTTTTTAAAGCTAGGTATCATTTTGGTAACTCTACGTTGAACTCGTTCTAGCTTGTCTACATCTTTTTTGTAATAAGGGCACCAGGACTGAACGCAGTATTCCAGAAGAGGGCGGACTAAGGAATTGTAAAGAGTTAGGATAACTTCTTTGGATTTATGCTCAAATGACCTGCCTATAAAGCCAATTATTTTGTTTGCCTTCTTAACAACTTCTGAACATTGTTGACTCGGTTTTAGGTTACTCGATATTGTTACTCCCAGATCGGTTTCTTTATCTACACTCTTAAGCTGAGTCCCATTCATCGAATAGTTTGCTTTCTCATTTCGGTATCCGATATGTAGTACTTTACATTTATCCGCATCGAAACTCATTTGCCAAGTTTGAGACCAACATGACAACTCATCTTGTTTGTGTTGCATATTGTCAACTTATTCTTTGAGAGTATCGTATGCTATTTGCATTTTTTGTATCGTCAGCAAACTTTGAGATTGTACAGGTGAGACCCTCATCTATGTCGTTGATGTAAATTAGAAAGAGAATTGGTCCTAGTACCGATCCCTGGGGTACCCCGCTACTTACATTGGTCCATTTATGCCACTTTCCCGCTAATGCGACTTCTCACGATTTTTATCGCCGACACCAATAAATTGGCACATTCGTGACATGTCGCAACAAAATCTTAAACCCTCGCATGATAATCGTTTGACTCGCAAGGCCTCGCAAGGGCCCTCGCAAATTTTCGGATTGTTCAAAATTTTGGACGAGGACTCACGAGGGTTCATAGCCCTCGCAAGCATCGTCGAACATCGCAGAGGGATCTGCGAGGCCCTCGGAGATCATCGGCGAGACACTTCGCACAAAAAAAAACTTTGCAACGCTGCACGGCGGCTCGCCGATGCTCTCAGATGTTCTGAGAACATCGACGATGCACAAGAGTCATCGGCGATTTCCTCGTCGATTAGTCGTCGACGTGCGCACGAGTACTCGCCGAGAGTATACCCGCCAGGGGTATGCTCCGCACGAGGCATGTGAAGGGCCTTGCGACGTCGCGGAATGCTCAAAACACACCTGCCGAGGCCAAAGAGCACCTTCGGCGAAGTGGGTAAAAAAAAATGATTAGGCCTATAGTGAACCTGTCAACCCTTTTTTCTATGCACCTCTCATGGGGGGTTCACCTGTTTTTTTTCTCTTTCTCTCCTTTTCTCTCTTTCTCTGGTTTGTATCCATTCAGCCCCATTCAGCCAACTGTTTTAAGACTTTTATCCCCATCCAAGTATCGATATCTTCCTGGCAAGCGATAGCGAACCAGCATTATATGGAGAAGTTTTTCTATCGAAAAATGTACAAATTTAGCTTGCTCTCAAAACAAAAATATATATATGTTGGCTCGCTACCGCTCACCAGGAAAATATTGAATCCTGGATGGGGGTAAACATCTTAAAACAGTAGGCTGAACGGGGCCGAACGGATACAAGGCAAAGAGAGAGGGAGAGAAATAGAAAACAAACAAAATACGAGGAGGGAGGGAGAGAAAGAGAGAGAAAAAAAAAGGCGAGGTGGGCTCAATTTTTAAGCCGTAACGCAAACATTGAGCCCACCTCGCTGTTTTTTGTTTTCTCTTTCTCTTCCTCTCTCCTCGTTTTTTTTGTCTTCTCTCCCTCTCTCTTTGCCTTGTATCCGTTCGGCCCCGTTCAGCCTACTGTTTTAAGACGTTTACCCCCATCCAGGTTTCAATATTTTACTGGTGAGCGGTAGCGAGCCAACATATATATTTTTTGTGTTGAGAGCAAGCTAAATTTGTACATTATTTGATAGAAAAATTTCTCCGGCTAAGCCGGACATTGCCAACCTCCGCATTAAGGGGAGATGGGTCGTTTTTCTGGTCCCCTTTCTTCCTCATGGTTAACCCCATTAGTTTTCATATTTTATGACGTTCGGCCCATTATTTTGGCGATTTTAAGATAAATTTGTACATTTTTGACGAGTTGGGTTGGGTATGAGGGGGGATCTGCTTGGTGTGGGCCAATCGGCGCTCTGCAGACCCCGTAATCTTGTGTCGATCTCTGACCGTTTTGGTGAGGTCAGTCCTCAAGGCATTAGTGAGTTGGGTCTATAATTAGGCCTTGTAATTGTGGTTGGGTGTGACAGGGATCTGCCTTGTGTGGGCCAATCGGCTTTCTGCAGACTCCCATTTTCTTATGTTCTTATGTTTGTGCCATAAAATATATGCAAAATATTTTCGGATAATCTCGCCGAGGTATTCGCCGAACCATCGCTTAATTCGCCGAAGACGTCGCAGAACATACGCCGAGGATTCACTCATCCTTCGTATTATTTCGCAATATTTTATTCAAATGTGACAGTTCTCGCCGAGGGCATCGGCGAACCATCGCTCAATTTGCCGATAACGTCGCATAATGTCGCCGATTATGTCTTACTCATCGGCGACATCGTCACCGAGTGTAAATTTGTCAACGTTTTTTAACGGTCAAAATCGTTGACGTCGCACAAATTCGTTGCGAATTGACAAGACCACGTCCTCGGCGACGAAAATCGTATGAAATCGCATCAGTGGGAAAAGGGCATTAGATGCCTTACCGATTATTACTACGGTACTCTTTGCTTTCTGTCGCTGAGCCAATTTTCTATCCATTTCAACACACCATCTTGTATTCCATGCACTTTTAGTTTTAGCAGTAAATGTTTGTGGAGAACTTTGTCAAAGGCCATTTGAAAATCAAGCACCCCTTCTGTTCCTCATTCTAATTACGACATAGATACCAACACAAGACACAGTACGGTGTCGTCTTTTGCTGATGACACAAAACTAAGCAAGATAGTAAACACACAAGAGGACACGGGCCGGCTGCAGGAAGACATAAATGTAGTGTTCCAGTGGATCAGGGAAAACAACATGCAATTCAATGAAGAAAAATTCCAATTAATACGGTACGGAGATAATAATGTTGTTAAAGAAAATACAAACTACTTAACAGAATCTAACCACATAATAGAAAGGAAAGACAGTGTGAAAGACCTTGGAGTGTTAATGTCTGAAAATATGGGTTTCAAAGAACATAACCAGGTCAAAGTTGCGGCTGCGAAATGTCTAAAGTAGCGGCTGCGAAACGTCTAATGGGTTGGATTCTGCATACATTTAAAACACACGGTGAATTACCTATGATGCTCTTCAATTCTCTACCGCGGCTTGAATACTGTAGTGTATTAACATCTCCATACACAAAGCATGTGAAATAAATGACAGAGTGTACAAAGAAATTTAACTTCGCATGTAAGTTCGGTAAAACAGCTACACTATTGGGAGCGTTTAAGAGCATTGAAACTGTACTCGCTGGAGCGTAGAAGAGAATGTTACCTAATAATATACACATGGAAAATCGCAGAGGGTTTAGTACCAAACCTACATACCCCGATAGTCATGAAATTCAGTGATAGGAGAGGCTGGGAATGCGATATCCCCCAGATGAATAACAGGGGTGCTATGGGCTCTCTACGAGAGGGCTGGTTATCACACAGAGGCCCACGTCTCTTCAACAAACTCCCATGGCGAGTAAGAGATATGAGGGGCATCTCGTTAGACAACTTCAAGAGAGCCCTTGATGTCGAACTGCAAAAAGTGCCAGACGAGCCCATCTTCGCAGGGGAGCGTGCTGCCCCTTCGAAAAGTCTGCTGCACCAAATCACCACCCAGAACGAGGGGCGGCGCGCTCCTCGGTGCCGCTAGAAGTGAGGCGAACTCATCACAAGGTATCACAAGGTAAGGTATATAATATCTACAACTTTACCCTCATCATAGAGGTTGAAGATATTGTGGAAGTAATCTAAGAGGTTTGTTAAGCAGGAACGTTTGTTACGAAAGCATAGAGAGATAGAGATTGATGCAGTATGAATGATTGTGTGGGTGGTTAATTACTGTATTTATGGTCAGTAAGGTATCATTAGATATACTGTGGGTATATCTTTGGATAATTGCTTACTTTATTTTGTTTTTGTATTTTATTGTTTTTGCTTAGATGTGTATTGTTGTATATTATTCATTACTTGTCATAGTTTGAGTTATCGGTATCTATTATCATTATTATTTGAGCATTATTATCAGTAGTATCGTAGTGTTAGTAGGGGTGGTACTAGTACCGTAGTAGTAGTAGTAGTAGTAGGTGGAGGAGGAGGAGGAGAATAAGAAGTAACATTATTATTGTTAGTACAGTATGTTTGTATTATTATTACTTGTACCCTATGTAAAGATGTGTTTTCATTACAGGAACAAAATATTAACCATGTAATTTCCCCATGTCATAAAGAGCGACTAATTTATGCAGGTGGACAAGATTAGTCGACTTTGGCAAACAGTCTATCTAAAGAAAGACAAACCATATAGAGCTAGGCCTATGTCCTTGGAAGCAAATCTCTACAACAGGAAACCTATCCAGTCACACAACACTTATCATAACTCTCACAACAGATCTATCGTGGTGTTCTTGTACACACAAATATTACCAATATATACCTTTATTATTAGGGGTTCGTCCCCTACGGGGAACCCCTATTGTAATCATTAAACCTGGAATTTCATCCAAATTCTTCTTACGCGCCGGTTTCGACGCAATAACTCCAGAACCGCTTTTTGGATCGGGATCAAACTTTCACAAGAGGTGCGTTTTTGTATTGGGCAACTTTTGATATGCTAAACATCCGGCATGGTGGCCAAACATGTCCGTGGCAGCCGATTTCCCGAATAACTTGACGCTTAAATACCGTCTCTCCCACTCACAGGAAACGACTGGGCTTTGGCATACGCACTCCCCTACTAATGCTCCGCAAATTTTATAGAGAAGGTTTTGCTTTTGCACGTGGGGTTTTTTCCGGCAATCTTGAAAAAACCTCGAATTCCACTTAAAATTCCACATCTTGAAAACTACGCCGATGATCAGAGCCATGCTTGCGTAGTTGGGTGAGGCTCGCGATTCTGAACGTTTTGATACCAAAAAAATATAAATGGGTGGAATAGTTTGGCCGCAGCATTGAAAACTGTCTATTCTTAAATTACTTTAAAACCGAATTCGGTACCACACACAAAGTTTACAGTCTATAGGCTTCCATGCATCCCCCAGTTTTGCTTAATAACATAATCTCTTTATTATTCAGTCCTATCTTTTGTTTTTTTTATTTAACTCTCTCAAAACCGTTCGAGTCCCTACGAATTCCAGCAATTATTTAGCCAACCTACCTATACATACCTACCCTACCAAATAATAATGATAAATTCAAATTTATTTTTGGTGAATGACAGAGTATTGGCTAAGGCTTTTAACAATTCCTCCCTTTGCCAAATGCTTAGTTTAATAACAATGATATGGACCTTTAAAGTTTTGGCAATTGCCCGTGTGACTCGTATTTTAACCCTCCTAAAGTGTTACCACGAAATACCGCTAGATCCTTTCTCAAAAGTCGCTAGCATGTTGCTACATAGCCAAACAATGTTAGGAAAATGCTGCAATTTCTAAATAGTTTTGGTTTGTTTGTTTTGCAAATTTTACAATGTAGTATGACTAGAATGTCTGAAATTTTCAAATTATCCCTAGTAAATGTCTCTAGATATAAAAGAAATGGCTGCTAGATTGAAGTAAATAGCTCTACATTTAGCGGTAATATGTAGCTTTACAACTGGCACCACTGCAACCACCACCCAGTATGTCTCCACAAAATACCGCTAGATCCTTTCTCAAAAGTCGCTAGCATGTTGCTACATAGTCAAACAATGTTAGAATAATGCTGCAATTTCTAAAGAGTTTTGGTTTGTTTGTTTTGCAAATTTTACAATGTAATATGACTAGAATGTCTGACATTTTTAAATTATCCCTAGTAAATCTCTCTAGATATGAAAAAATGGCTGCTAAATTGAAGTAAATAGCTCTACATCTAGCGGTAATATCTAGCTATACAACTGGCAACACTGCCTAGCCCTTCCTTCCTATCTTCTTCCTCCCTCATATGTATCAACTACCACTCTAGTGAACTTTCGGTATTTAGTTTATTCAGCTTAATACTATTTATCCACATAAAATAGAAACCTATCACGATTGTTGTCTAATACAACCATAGATAATGCTATTACATATTATTTGAACATGAGGTCGAATTTAGCAGTTGTGTTTACCTTGAACAGTAATTGACACTCTGAGACAGAACCGAAAGCTTCTCTTGCCGTGTAGTACTCAAAGAAAGCAGGGGTACTTAAGCCAAGTCAGAGATGCAGAGGTAACTTTCACAATGCATTATAACCCTAGACAGACACCAATATACCACTAAATCAGACAAATATCACTACAAAAAAGATAGGAAAATATTATATTAATGTCCTAGGTATTTGAAATTATGCAAATGAGTAAAATCCATTATGATATAATGATAATGGGATTGATTAGTATCTGGCAACAGTGTTGCACAACATTTTCTGAACGTATGTGAACTTCAGAGTATTTATCAAATTAATATACACATCTATCACTATTTAAATGTAATACAACCATACACAATGCTATTACATATTATTTGAACATAATATAAGATGCTCTTTCCTTTAAACCATTTTCTATATCTATTCACGAAAAATATAGGCCTAGCCTAGGCAGCGCTACCGGTAGGTACGAATTTATCAGTTCGAATTTTGATTGAGAGTGGGATTAGGCCTAGGCCTAGCCTAGGGCTTAACATGGGACAGGGTGTCAAACGACGCTGTTTTTTTGAGTGATAACGCAAATAACTTTTTGTATAATGATAACAGAAACTCCCCCAAACCCCATTTTTTTTTAAGAAACAAAAAAGGTATATTGACACAATTTTGGCATAGCCTATTTTCCATCTTGATTGCTTTTAGATTGCAGGAAATGCGATAAATCTACAGTTATACTACCCCTATTTTGTTGCTATTCTGTTGGTACTAATGGGTTAATATTATTAGTAGTAGACTTAGTATGGTTTGATGATGCGCGGAAATGTATATTTGACTTGAAATAGATACATTGAAGTATTACAAACCTTCGCGAACCCATAAACAGGGAACGTGAGCTGGGTTTAGACCGTCGCGCACCCATAAACAGGGAACATGAGCTGGGTTTAGACCGGTCTCGAGACAGGTTAGTTTTCGGTTAGGTTAGGTTAAGTTAGGTTAGGTTAGGCTAATGTTAAAAATACTAAAATGTGACGGTCCTCGGTATTAAACAACACTGAATATCAAATAAAAAATAAAAAACAATAACAAATTACCTGAAAAACTCGGATCTGGTTGGTGATAAATTTTTATCAAAATACGTGTTTTTTCCAGTTTCCGCGTCTGCTGAACCATCCAAAAACACGCTAAAAGGCGTGTTTTGAAAGGGGAGGTGGTGGGGGGTAGTGGGGGAGGGGTAGTATAACTGTAGATTTACCGGAAATGCTGTTTTAGACACCTAAATTCTCAAAAAAAATCCGGGGGGGGGGGCATGCCCCCGGACCCCCCTAGAGCTCGCGCCTTCGCCGCTCCGTCGCGCTATAATGATAACAAAATAATAAACCATAATGATAACACAATTCATATTTTGTGGATTGACACCCTGACATGGGATACTGTTTGGGGTTTGGGAATAGACTGAGGCTGCTTTAGGCCTAGCCTAATTAGGTAAAATTAGTCAAATCGAGACAATTGCATAGCCTAGGCCTATTAAGCAAATATTTTACCAATCTACAATAGGCCTAGTCTATTCGCTGTAAGTAGGCAAGAAATCATGACCTAGGCTATAACCTCTGTAACTAAAAAACAACTAGGCCTAGAGTGATCAAGCTAATATGTGACTCCAGGGTGTCAATCCACAAAATATGAATTGTGTTATCACTATGGTTTATTATTTTGTTATCATTATAGCGCGGCGAAGGCGCGAGCTCTAGGGGGGTCCGGGGGCATGCCCCCCAGATTTTTTTTTTGAGAATTTAGGTGTCTAAAACAGTATTTCCTGCAATAAAAAAACAATCAAGATGGAAAATATGGAGACCAAAATTGTGTCAATTTAGCCTAGCCTACCTTTTTTTTTTGGGGGGGGGGGGAGTTTCTGTTATCATTATACAAAAAGTTCATTGCGTTATCACTCAAAAAAACAGCGTCATTTGACACCCTGAATATGTCGACCATTTAGGAAGAGTCAGTCAAGGAATAGCCTAGATGTGGAAATTTGCAGCCAATTTGCTCTAGCCCTATTTGATATACAGAGGTTAGAGGTCATTGTTGAGGCCCCCCCCTCATGACATATTGTCATCATCTTATATATTGCCAGCAGGGGGCAAATAACCGAAAAAAATCGCCGTCAAAATAGACGCGAACTTAACCACGGCGATCGACACATGTAAACATGGCGGTGGAGCGGCGACGAAAGCTTGCCATCATGTTCCCGTCCATTTTGAATGCCGTTGGATACAATAATATGTTGAGGGGGGCAAATAGGCCTAACCAAACTGCGGCGATCGACCATGTAAACATGACGGCGGCGGCGGCGGTGGACGCTTGCGATCATGTTCCCGTCTATTTTGACTGCCATTGGATACAATAATATGTTGAGGGAAGGGCTTTGCGGCAATTTTTTTGGTTGTTTGCCCCCTACTGGCAATATATATGATGATAACATGTCATGGGGGGGTGAGGGGGGCTTTCAACATATTATTGTATCGAATGGCATTCAAAATAGACAGGAACATTATCCCAAGCGTCCAACGCCGACACCGCCGCGGCTGCTGAAGAACAAGGAAATTAGCAATAGGTTTCATTGTGAACTGGAGGAAATTAATAGAAATAAGGAAGCTAGGCCTAGCGATGTAAATAGTCAATGGAATTTCCTTAATAATGACAATTATATGTATAGGTATAAAGTAAAAACAATATATTTTACATAATTTATTGCATATCTTACATATTTAAACAAATATATATTAAAAATAGTTTAACCACACCACTGAGTTCCCCAAAAATACTCTAATAGGGCTGGCCTGAAGAATTAGATCAAGATGGACAACCAATCAACACATGATAGGTAGGGAAGGGCATGTTAACAACGGCGATCGACAAATGTAAACATGACGACCGTACACTCGGAAACTACATCCATCCCCATTAGCCTAACCTAACAACCTTACCTAACCTATCCTAGTATTATGGGTGGAGGCTGCCGCCCCCTAGACCCAGTACGTTGGATACAAAACTAACCCTCACGTAACACCTAGTATATGTCCCTAGTACCCAGTACGTGGGATACCAAGCTAACCCTCACGTAACACCTAGTATATGTCCCTAGTACCTAGTATTTGGGATACAATACTAACCCTTCCATAACACTTAGTATATGTCCCTAGTACCCAGTACGTGGGATACAAAACGAACCTTCACCTAGCATATGTCCCTCACTCAGTACACCTTTCACCCTCACTACCGTTCGTGAGTCTTCATACATCTTCATTATCACATGCACCAGCCACTCCTCTATGCCAAATTTTCTCCTAGCCTACTGCACAACTTCTTACTTTCAGTAGAGACGTGATTTTCCGGGCCCGTCGCAAGACCACCGTCTCAACCGAGCCGTCGCAAGATCATCACAGGACAGGAAAAACAACACAGGCTTGCTCCAAGCCAGCACACATCTTACAAATATATAGGCTAGGCTATACAACTTCCATTTCATCGGAATAACATTCACCGCCAATTTAATTATCATAAGGATTATATAAATGCAATTCTGATATGAAACAACAATCCGTAAATAGCATAGCCTAGGCCTAGTCAAAGCTGGGGTTTGTTGTTGTTTCGTGGACAAAATTTAACCAAGCGTACTGTCCCACATTAATTTATTATCAACAATTGGATATACGTTACTGTGGGCTCTTATTACTCTACTTCCTAATAATACGCAAGTAAATTATAACATAATGTTTGGATAAACAAATATACCGAAATAAATTAGAATGGAGAAACAGTAAGTTGAGTGAGATGTTTCAGCTTGCCGTCAACCCAGCTCCGGAGCTCTCTTGCCGTCGTAAGAGAATATTGGTGTCTCGCTTGCTAAAGGTGGGCTTGCGACGGGACCAGAAAAACAGTTTTTTGGGTAGATCTTGCGACGGTGGTCTTGAGACGGGACCGGAAAAACACCTCTTAGATATCTTTCCTGCAGCTGCCTGACTATGAAGTTATCATACCTTCAAAGACTCTCTCACACTCACAGACCTTCATGACTTGGCCAAGCATTTTCAGGCCTCTTATAGCAGTTGCAAGGGGAGCCTAACTCTGAAATCACTAGATAGTGCCTCCAGAACCATAAAAAAGAGGAGAGGGCTTAATTAACACAATTCCCTGTTGGACTCCGACGCGAACTGAAAACTCATCACTCAGTACCCTCACGTAACACCTAGTATATGTCCCTAGTACCCAGTACTTTGGATACAAAACTAACCTCCACCTAACACCTAGTATATGTCCCTAGTAACCAGTACATGGGATATAAAGCTAACCCTTACCAAATATCTAGTACTGTACTGTATATGTCAATCCATTGTCCTCCTGCTAACGAAGAAGTTCCTGAGGTTGGCGGGGCGTCTCCGTCGACTGCGGGGCATGGGTGCCCTCCCCTGAAATCTACGATGTCCCCGTCCTCCCTGTGAAACCTCTCCACCCTGGGGTCCTTTCCGCCCGGATAGGGTGACATAAGCTTCACAGCTTCACTACCCTATATCCTCAACAAGAAGTACTGTATATGTCCCTCACTCAGCTGTACACCTTTCACCCTCACTACCGTTCGTGAGTCCTCGTACATCTTCATTATCACATGCACCAGCCACTCCTCAACGCCAAGTTTTCTCCTAGCATACTGCACAACTTCTCTGGCCACCTTATCAAAGGCCTTCTCCCGGTCTGCAAACACAACATCAGATCCCTATCTTTTAAGTACATACAGTACATACAGTATCTTTCCCTTATCATAGCTTCTAAGACTCTCTCACAGACCTTCATGACTTAGTCAAGCATTTTCAGGACCCTTATAGCAGTTCCCAGGGGAGCCCAACTCTGAAATCACCAGATAGTGCCTCCAGAACCATAAAAAAAAAAAGAGGAAAGGGCTTCATTAACACAGAGCCCTGGTGGACTCCGACGCGAACTGAAAACTTTATCACTCAGTACCGGTACATCTTTCACCCTCACTGCCGTTTGTGAGTCCTCATACATCTTCATTATCACACAAATACCTTCATGACTTGGATTGTGCCGTGTCCTAGCATGAAACCAAACTGCATATCGTCAATATCATACCTTCAAAGACTTTCTCACAGACCTTCATGACTTGATCAAGTATTTTCAGGCCCCTATAATTTTCCCTATCCAATGAGTCCCCTTTGCTCGTATACAGTATATAATATACTTTTGTGCCATTCATCAGAGATTACTTCCTCTCTGATGATGAAGTTAATTAGCTCATTGAACACACCTACTCCTTTCTCACCTGAGGCCTTAATCATCTCGGCTAGAATGCCAGAGCATCCTGCAGCTTTTCTGTCCTTCATTAAGTTATTGCACTGCTTACAAAAGCTGGTACAATCACAGGGAGGGGGAGTATTGGCTTTTCGTTGCTAAGCTTCTCTATTCCATTCAAATTCCATGTTGAATAATCTTTCGTAGTGTATCACAAACTTATTTTACAATGGAAAATAATGCATGAGGAGGGCTGGGTAGGCCTATTAGTTTTTTGTGAAATAACTTAAATTAGGTTAGGCTATAGTATACTTCATTAGGTTATTAGGCCTATGAGATACCAGGCCTAGGCCTAGCTTAATTTTTATTTCACTGCTCAACATATTTTTTTTTTTTTTTTTGCTTTTGAGCTCTGCATAGGGCTATATTCAGGTAGGCTTGGGTTTTAGTAAAATTGCATTAGGCTATGCTACATATTTTTACTTCTATTGGAAAGCACAGGCCTACACAATAGTACACATGTTAAAGAATTTAACCTAGCCTACCACAATTTAGCCTAGACTGAAAGAACAAAAAAAAATAGGCTAGGCTAATTGCAGCTAAATAATTTAGCCTAGCCTCACCAATTTAGCCTAGACTGAAAAAACAAAACAAAAATAGGCTAATTGCAGTTTTGGTAAGAGTTGTAGTTGTGGGCATACCAAAAGCTTTGTTTATATAGCCTAGTCGCACGCTCGCAGTTAGGCCTACATTCGCTTCTAATTTAACTGCTGGGGTAAACTTGGTAAAGCCACCCTCAATCCGCCGGCCGGTAACAAAACAATTTACCCAACGCCTGGCCGTGAGATACAATAATGGGTTGAAGGGGCTTTATCCCCCTATGACTTATTGTCATCATCATCTATATCACCAGCAGGGGCAAATAACCACAGTCAAATTAGACGCGAATGTAACTGCGAGCGTGCCACTACGTCAATAAAGAGGACGATAGACCCGCTAACACAACTCTTAACGCATTTTTCCCTAATGTATTAGATTTTTTTATATTTATAACCTCAACAGTTGACAGATGACAATTTTATGGTTTATTTTAGGCTATACAAAAACATTTGCTTTGTAACTTAGATACTCATATTTATGCTTATAATTGCAGTACGAGTGGGTTTTTTCTTTTTATATGTAGGCCTAGGCTAAACAAATGTTAGTTTTTGTTTTATAGGCTAAACTAGGCTGAATTTATGCTAATAAATATTAATTGGAGGGAGCAAATCTGTCAAGGAATAGCCTAGATGTGGAAATTTACAGCCAATTTGCTCTAGCCCTTTTTGAGATACAGAGGTTAGAGATCGTTGGATACAATAATATGTTGAGGGGGTCAATCGCCCCCCATGACATATTGTCATCATCATATATATTGCCAGCAGGGGGCAAATAGCCTAGGCCTAGCCTAACTACAACCAAAATCGCCGTCAAAATAGACGCGAACTTATATTAACTACGGCGATCGACCATTGCCCGCACCGGCCGTCCCCCGGTTATTGTTGAGGTCCTGAGGAACCGTATGACTTTGACGAGCTCTTCCCTCCGCTGTCTCCGCATCCCATGTATCGTCGTACGGTACCCCTTCCCCTCCACATCCTACATCTGGTCGTTCTATATATGCCTCCTAAGCCTCGCCTCGTCCCGTCACTGAGCATGTGGATGGGCGTCCCTTTCTGGCTTCAAAGATGGATTCCTTCCGACAGCTCCTACTGGATTGTCTGGGGTTGGTTGATAAGGGCACCTCGCTTCAAGACATTGCTCTGGCCCTAGTACCGTGGTTTGTAGGTCTCTGGTTCACCACCTGATGACCTGCTATTGGGTTGTTGCCTTTACAGTGTTACGGTTCTACGAATGACCTAGAATGAAAGTGACACGGTGGTGAATTTTAACCTTAACTATAAACTAATTTAATTGTGACATAGGATCTCCGCGACCGCGAACTTATATTAACTACGGCGATCGACCATTGCCCGCACCGGCCGTCCCCCGGTTATTGTTGAGGTCCTGAGGAACCGTATGACTTTGACAAGCTCTTCCCTCCGCAGTCTCCGCATCCCATGTATCGTCGTACGGTACCTCTTCCCCTCCACATCCTACATCTGGTCGTCCTACATATGCCTCCTAAGCCTCGCCTCGTCCCGTCACTGAGCATGTGGATGGGCGTCTCTTTCTGTCTTCAAAAATGGATTCCTTCCGACAGCTCCTACTGAATTGTCTGGGGTTGGTTGATAAGGGCACCTCGCTTCAAGACATTGCTCTGGCCCTAGTACCGTGGTTTGTAGGTCTCTGGTTCACCACCTGATGACCTGCTATTGGGTTGTTGCCTTTACAGTGTTACGGTTCTACGAATGACCTAGAATGAAAGTGACACGGTGGTGAATTTTAACCTTAACTATAAACTAATTTAATTGTGACATAGGATCTCCGCGACTACGGTAGGGCCGGAGTGGGCGAGTATTCGCCTGAGGTTGCCCCAAGACAAGACAAGACAAAATTCTAGTGCTGGTTTTACTCGGATTTTGTGAGTTTTAATTTAGCCTAGCCTAGGCCTAAGAGTTCAGAAAATTTGCAAAATGCACCCCATATTAGCCTACCCATAGCCTAATAGGCCTAGTGATTCTTTTTTGGCAGACAACCCACAAATTTTCATATAGCCTAGGCCTAGGCTAGCCTAAGTTCTGGAATGCATGTTGGAATAGCCTTCCTATACACTGTAGGCTAGGCTACTTCCTTTTAATTTAAGTTTGATTCTTTGGAAAATCTATTAGGCCTAGACCAGGGCAGGAAAGTAACATTTAAAATGACGTGTAAAAAGTCGCCCATAAACGGCGGGCCGCTATGTTATTGTAATTTGGGAGCTTATTTCGTCTGTTGATTGACTTTGTCCTTAACCCGGGAACTGCGGGGAGACTCATAAGAGTTCCCCCGGCGGACTGCGGGGAGACTCTTTAAGAGTCAGAGAAAAAATAAATCAACTTTTGACATCACATTTGTTTTTGTTTTGGCCCCTGATCCATGCAAAATCTCAGTCCTCTACCTCCCCTCCTTCCCCACTTTCCTCCTCTCCTTCAGTTATCACCTATTTTCCCTGTTATTCCCTTATTCTGAGGTATATTTTCGTGCTAACATTAGAAATCCGGTTGCAGAGCACTGATACCAAGCGAATGCAAGAGAGAGAGAGAGAGAGTATCGATCGACTGTGTCTCAGTGGCCTTGGGGGAAATTGGCGGGAAAGCAGCTTGCCTCACCCATACATTATACAACTCGCGGGCTATATCTCCGATTTTGACCATCCAAGCGCTGTTTTCACTCGTTTTATTGTTGTTTCAGGTTAATACCTTTATAATCAACCCATAATAGGTGCATATGGATAAGTATTAATGCTATTAATGGTACAATGAATATTTTAGTGACGGAAACACCTCAAATACATGCGCACAGGGAGAGGTGTCTAATTACCCCCATGCGCACTTCAGAGGTTAATTGGGGATCCTATGAATTAGCACAGATGATGATAACTTACCGTACATCATAATACGTGACGGGCCGACGTGGGGGGGCAGAGCCGCAGAGACCCCCTCAACATATTTGGTGTCCCACAGTAACTTTTAATGGGATGGATGTAGTTACCGGGTGTACGGTCGTCATGTTTACATAGGGCGATCGTCGCGGTTAACTTTGCGTCGATTTTGACGTCTATTTTTTTCGGCATATTTCATTTTATTCACTTCCTTTTATATTTAGGCTATAATCTAGCTTTGGCACGACAATAACCCTAACCTAGTCTTTCTTAAAGATTCTTCTAATCTTCCAGTAGCCTATAGCCTAATTTAGGTAATTTTTAAAGGCACACAATTAAATGGTTGGTATTTTAAACGACACTACTGCAGCATTATGAGAAACAATTTATTAGAGATAATAGGCAACAATAGATTCGCCATATTTTTCTCCATAAGCTATAGTCCGCATGGAGGATTTTCGTTATCGACAAATTGAAAAAATTCCCACTTCACAGACAAAATAGACAAATACACCAAAAATTGGGGTGTGGGGGCAGCAGCCCCCACCCATAATAGCCTACTATAATAGGTTAGGTAAGGTTGTTAGGTTAGACTAGGCTAATGTCCTTTCAAAGGGGTATAGGCCTATTATACACTAGGATAGCCTATACCTGGTCAAGGGTAAGTCCTGCTGTAGTCAACTTGAATGCTACCTTAAATTGTAATATTAGACTAGGCATAGCCTATAGAAAAAATAGCCTAGCCTACTTATTTATTGTAGCCTATAATATAGGCCTAGCCGGGTAGAATGTAGAGTTCGGGCGTACCGCCACCATTGTTTACACTGCGCAGAGCGGCGACGGAAGCTTGCCATCATGTTCCCGTCTATTTTGACTGCCATTGGATACAATAATATGTTGAGGGGAAGGCTTTGCGGCAATTTTTTTGGTTGTTTTCCCCTTACTGGCAATATATATGATGATGACAACACGTCATGGGGGCAAAGCCCCCCCTCAACATATTATTGTATCCAATGGCATTCAAAATAGACGGGAACATTATCGCAAGTGTCTGACGCCGACACCGCCGCCGTAATGTTTACATATGTCGATCACCGTGGTTAAAGGCTGGTTCACACATAGCCGAGTCGGTGCGCGAGTCCAATACGAGTCTCACTCGTCGATTATCGCCGTCGCTGGAGGCTGAGTCGGCCGCGAGTAGCAATTGTTCCCGAGTCAAGGAGAGTGTAACACGAGTTAACTCGATTCAATAGGAGTCAACACGTGTTCATGCAAGAGTCTGTACGAGTAACTGAGAGTCAAAACGAGTGTAACACGAACCCAACACGAGTGTCAAAAATTTGAAAAATAATGGCCACATTCCAGGGCACGTAAACAAAGAGTATGGACGAGTCAACGCGATTGTTACACGGATCAACACGATTTTTATACGGATCAACGCGTTGACTCTCGTTGGATCTCTGTTGCACACGTGTTGACTCGTGTTACATCCGTGTAAACTCTCGTTGATTCTTCCTACATTTTTGAAATAACTATTTCAAATGACACTTGCTTTTTCGTGTTACACTCGTGTTTTTTTCTCAGTGGATCGTGTTTACTCTTGTTTACTCGTGTTTTCACTTGTGTTTGAATCGTTTAAACTCTGGCATCATGGGGGCACCAAATTTTGGCACTCACATTCGTGCTTTCTACTCTTGTTGATACGTGTTGCATGTGTGTTACATACGTGTTGTTGCGTGTAGACACGTGTTGCTTCGTCAACGTCGAAATGATGACGAAAAGCGACGAATCACCAAAGAGTGTTACACGGGTTTACACGAGTCAACACGAGTTAACACGAATAACGAAGAGTTATTCAGAGTCAAACACGAGTTAACATGTATGTACACGAGTCTACACGTATTTAGGCCACACTCGTGGGTACTCGCCACGGGACCCAAAAATTTCATGCATGCATGAAATATTTGGACCCCGTGGCGAGTACCCACGAGTGTGTCGAGTATATACGAGCGTAGCACGAGTCTATACGAGTGTTGAGGAGTATCGACGAGTCATTGCTGAATAGCAAAATTTCATCACTCGTGTTGGACTCGCGCACCGACTCGGCTATGTGTGAACCAGCCTTTAGTTCGCGTCTATTTTGAAGGCGTTTTTTCGGTTATTTGCCTCCTGCTGGCAATATATATGATGATGACAATATGTCATGGGGGGGTGACCCCCCTCAACCTATTATTGTATCCAAAAGCAGTCAAATAGACGGGAACATGATGGCCAGCATCCGCTGCCGCTCCGTGTGGTGTAAACAAGGCTGGCGGTACACCCGAACTCTACATTCTACCCCACTAATTTTCCAACTAGCATAACCGATGATTATCAATGATCAATCCCAGTCAGAAACGTCCATGCTTCCCTCCCATAAGTCAATGTCGGGATTACCACACTGTCATGCAAGGACTTCTTTACTTCCATGCTGATCACCCTATTTCTTCTTACTGCTTTCAGAGTTCCTACAATGCTCTTCCCCTGTTACACTTTCTCCCACACTATTTCATCCATAGGCCTACTCACATCTTTACTCAACACACTGCCCAAATACTTAAATGAGCTGACATTCTTCATAGCCGTTCAACCTCACTTCACACTCTATGGTTGCACCCCTTTCAATGACCATAATATTGCTCTTCCTAGCATTTACCTCCAGATTCCGTTTTTCACACACTGTTCCAAACATATTTACCTGACCCTGCAACTCCCATTCACTATCGCTCATCAGAACTGTGTTGTCAGCAACAGTAGTACCGGTACTGTACTGTTGAGGCAACTTCCACTCGTTTCCTCCCCTTATCAGCGGTACACCAACATCCGCTGCTCTTCCTTGTATTTCTTTCATGACTCCATCCATATACTGTACTGGTATAATATATTGAACAACCATCGGGACATCACATACACCCTTGCTTTAACCCAACATTCAGATTAAAGAACTCGCTCTGTTAATTATCCACACATACTGACACCTTTGCACCCTCATACATGCTCTTAATTGCTTTCAGCAACTTGCCATCTACTCCGTATATTTTCAGTACCGGTACCGGTACTTTCCACATACCTTCTCTATCAATTCTGTCATAGGCCTTCTCCAACTCCATAAATGCAGCATACAACTTTTGTCGCTTCTCCAGATATTTCTCCACAACACATTTCCGGGCAAAAATCTGAGCTACACATCCTCTTCCCTTCCTAAGATGACTACAGTATGCTAACCGTTTCCCCAGCAATACTGACTGAAAATGCCCAAATATATTGCATGTCCTCTTCAGATTGATCTAAAATATGTAAAATTACACCAAATACCACTACAGTAGCACTGAAATCAATAAAACTCACTAACAGGATAAATAAATGGAAGAAATACTCCAAAAGATTAATATGTTAACCCTTTACCCAGCAATACTGACTGAAAATGCCTAAATAGATTGCATGTGCTCTTCAGATTTATACATACATACGTACATAACATTTTAAGACTGAGTGCTCCACACAGATGTGCAGTTTCAGTCTCTTTTCCTAATGGCGGCGTTCCAGGCAACCCTGTTAAGGGATGCTTCACTTGTCAAGTTTTTGGATTTGAGATCGGCACGTATAGTCCGATCCCAGGTCTTACTCGGTCCACCCCTTGGTGCAGCTCCCTCCACAATCGCAGACCTGCATCTTTTCACCCAATTTTGTTCATCCATTCTCTCCACATGTCCATACCATCCCAGTTTACTTGTACGCATCTCCTCGCTAATACTCTTTATACCTAAACGTCTCTTCAGCTCATCATTTGTTATTCTGTTGACATCCTTTATCTGAAATATGTAAAATTACACCAATTACCAACTACATTACCAACAAATTTAATAAAGTACACTAACAGGATAAAGAAAATGTAAGAAATAGCCCTAAAGATGAATTTATCTATCTATCTATTGACGGACGCCTTGATCCCCGAAGGATTGGCCACGAACGAAACACCCCTATGCACCTCTGTCCCCAGTCAGTCGATGCCCCTCCTCCCATCCAGCACCGCTTTCACGCATATACTTCTTAACTCCATCCTTCCACCTCTCTCTCGGTTTATTTCTCCCTCTGTCCTTCCACCTCACTCGTACACGCTCTTAGTCATTCTCTCGCTTCCCATACGTTCCACATGGCCGAACCATCTCAAGGTGTTCTTTTTTGCACTTTCCAGTACATTCACACCACACCTCTCTCGTACTTCCTCATTCGTCTGTCTATCCCTCCATGTAACTCTGCACACACTTCTCAAGTAACTCATTTCCATCCCTTTCACTCTTGGTTTGAATCTCTCCAACAACGTCCATGCTTCGCTTCCGTAAGTCAGTGTCGGGATTACCACACTGTCATGCAATGACTTCTTCAGTTCCATGCTGACCACCCTATTTCATGTTACTGCTTTCAGCATTCCTACAACCCTCTTCCCCTGTTGCACCCTCTCCCACACTTCTTCATCCATACTCCCATCTTTACTCTGTACACTGCCAAGATACTTAAATGAGCTGACAATCTCCATAGCCTGACCGTTCAACTTCACCTCACACTCTGTGGCTTCACCCCTTTCGAAGACCATAACCTTGCTCTTCCCCGCATTTACCTTCAGATTCCATTTTTCGCACACTGTTCCAAAAATATTTACCAGACCCTGCAACTTCCATTCATATCATCAGCAAACAGCAGTACACAAACATCCACTGCTCTTCCTTGTATTTCTTTTATGACTCCATCCATATACTGTATATATAGAACAACCATCTGGACATCACACACCCTTGCTTTACCAAACATTCAGATCAAAGAACTCCCTCTGTTCATTCTTCACACGTACTGATACCTTTGCACTCTCATACATACTCTTCACTGCTTTCAGCAACTTGCCATCTACTCCATATATTCTCAGTACAGTACTTTCCACATACCTTCTCTATCAACTCTGTCATTCCACTCATTGCCTTCCCTTATTAGTGGTACACCAACATCCACTGCTCATCCTTGCATTTCTTTTATGACTCCATCCATATACAGTTCAGTATATATTGAACAACCACGGGGACATCACACACCCTTTCTTTAACCCAAAATTCAGATCAAAGAACTCGCTCTGTTCATTCTCAACACATACTGACACCTTTGCACCCTCATACATGCTTTTCACTGCTTTCAGCAACTTGCTATCTGCTCCGTATATTCCAAGTACTTTCTACATACCGGTACCTTCTCTATCAACTCTGTCATAGGCCTTCTCCAAGTCCATGAAGGCAGCATACAACTTTTGTCCCTTCTCAAGATATTTCTCCACAACATATTTCAGGGCAAAGATCTGAGCTACACATCCTATTCCCTTCCTATGATGAATACTGTATGTTAACCGTTTCCCCAGCAATACTAACTGAAAATGCCCAAATATATTGCATGTGCTCTTCTGATATATCTAAAATATGTAAAATTATTCCAAATACCAACTACATTAGCACAAAACTCAATCAATCACAGAAACAGGATAAAAACATAGAATAAATACCCCAAAAGATGAATACGTTAACCCTTTCCCCAGCAATACTTACTATTACCGTACTTTCACAAATACATAATTGTATTACGCTCTGGCTTTTGCTTATGCATGAAAATGAGCAGGGAATGAAGGCAATTTCGGGCAATTATGCCTACTCGTACAGGAGTCCTTGGAGCGGCTTCGGTCGCGCCGGGAATTTCCACACCTCACACCACACACACACACATCACACAGTTTTTCCTACACCGAGAAATGACTCTCCGGCTGTCATTTCTCGAAGACTTCTTCTAGCCGGAGACATTGAGAGCAACCCAGGACCCACCTACACATACATATGTCCAACTTGCTCAAAACCCATCGCTTCGAGTCGCCACACTAATGGTTCAGTTCTCTGCAATTCATGCAGGAACTGGACCCACTTCACCTGCACAACACTTGCCTCCAAGAAACACTACACGAACACCTGGACCTGTTCCTCATGCCCCTCCCTCTCCCAGTCAAATCCCTCGCCTAAAACCCGTCCACCTCTCCTCCCCAACCCACCTAACCTTCCCATATCATCCACTCCCCCCCCCTAAAACCTGTCCACCTCTCCTCCCTAACCCACCTAACCTTCCCATACCATCCACATCCTCAACTCAACATACCACGCCCCATCCTAATCCATTCCAACCCCCATCTGCTCCCCAATCCCCACCCCCACCTCACCCATCCCAACCCCCAGCCCCTCCCTCACCCCCACCCCATCCTCGTGCAGCAGCACCCAACATACATCGTGCACATAACATTAACATTCTCCAATTGAACATAGATGGCATCAACACAAAGAAACACGAACTCTCACACTTCATCAAACAACACAACATACACATTGCCATCTTACAAGAAACAAAACTCCGCACAACACAAAAAACACCCACATTTCATGATTTCACCACCATCAGACAAGACCGGGCTATCGGCGGAGGCGGTGGACTCATCACCCTGGTACACAAAGAAATATCATACATAGTTACCAGTGTACAAACCAAATCCCTCCTCCCCCCAAATGATAACAGAACAGAAATACAATCAATTAAAATACGCACTGGCAACAACTCCAACATAGCCATCATAAACACATACATCCCCTACAGTACCAAATGAATACAGACCACACTTACAACACATCACAAACACCCCACACATCATCCTGGGTGGTGACTTCAACGCCAAGACGTCGGCCTGGTTTGTCGACAACCCCGACACAGACAGAGGGCTGGTACTACAAAACCAAACTGTTAACCTCATCATCCTTAACGACATCCATCAACATACCCATATTCCTCACCAAGCCCTCTATAACCCATCATCTCCAGACATCACCTTTTGCTCCCCAGAACTCGCCCCACAACATCCTGGAGGGTGGTCAGAACCTTAGGCTCTGACCACCTCCCGATCATTATCACCACCAAAACCAGACTCACCCCAGCTAACCACAAACACACATACACCAATTATAAAAGACCTAACTGGGAAGCATTCACAAATGAGACAGAACAACACTTCACAACTCTAAACAGTACACCCATCACTAACATCAACAATGCTGTACACATACTCAATAAAACTATCCAAAACACTGACAAGAAACACATTCCAAGAGGTAACAGAAAAAGACACAACCCCAACTTCACACCAGAAATTAAAAACCTCATCAGACAATGCAACATACTGAAACACTCCCCAGCACCCCACAAACAAGACATCACACAACAAATCCAAGCACTCAACACCCAAACTAACAACAAAATACAAGAACAACAAAAACTAAATTGGAATAACTTCCTACAAACACTTGATCACAAAACAAACCCCAAAAAACTCTACAAAACACTAAACAGCATCACACTTTCCAACAGCAACACAACACAATCACATGCTGCAATCACAACAACAGACTCTACTCCTTCATGTAAACAACAAGCAAACACTCTCATCAATCACTTCTCACATGTCAGTCACCTAAAACCTCACAAAGACGACCGACGTGTCATCCGACGTAAGAGACAATTCCCCACAGACCCTGACTATACACCCTTCACCAATCACCAGACAAAGCATATCATCAACAATCTCAAGCACTCACCCGCTTGTGGCCTAGACAACATAAGCAACAGACACCTGGGACCACAAGGCATACAAGCACTCACTAACATATCAAACTACAGTTATTCACACAACACAATACCAGACATTTGGAAGCATGGTCTCATCACCACATTCCCCAAACCCAACAAAGACCCCACGCTACCCTCCTCGCACCGCCCCATCACACTCCTTTGCTCCCCCTCCAAAGTCATGGAACGCCTAGTATTACAACTAATTACACCCGACCTACCCCTAGCTCCAACACAACATGGCTTTAGGCCACTGCACTCCACAAACACTCTTCTCACAGACCTTACACAAAGAGCTTTTGACGGCATCAACTCAGCTAGACCACCACACAGATCACTATTAGCCACACTCAACATTAGTAAAGCCTTCGATGCCATCCCCCGCCACAACCTAACAAACAAAATCTACAACACAAACATGCACAACAACACAAAAAGGTGGCTGGCCAACTTCCTAGCAGGCAGATGTGCACACGTATCTTTTGCCGGTCAGTCATCTAAAATCAGAAACTTTCCAAACGGAGTCCCACAAGGATCCGTCCTATCGCCCGCACTCTTCAATCTGTACATGCACGATATAACTACACCCAATACGCCCCAAATAAACTTAGCCTCCTATGCAGATGACATAACACTCACATGCACACACCATGACCCAAAGAGAGCAACAGATCTCCTTCAACCCTATCTCAACACACTACATGGCTGGTGCACTACAAACAGACTTAATCTACCCCCAGCCAAATCCACCGCAACCCTGCTCACAAGCTGGACAGAACACAAATACATCCCTCAACTCACCATAAACAACACACCCCTAACACATACACACCACACACAAAATCCTAGGAGTAACATATGATACTCATATGACATTCAAACAGCACACCACAAACATTAAAAAGAAATGACACCCAGACTTAATGCCCTCAGGTCACTTGCTCACACAAAATTTGGACACAACAAAGAAACTACCACCACAGTATATAAACAATACATAAGATCAGTGATCATGAGAGGCACTCAATTCCTGGCAGTAGCCTCCACGAACCAAGATCACCCACTAAACTACATGGCAACACACCCACAGACACCAAGAAATATCAAAACAACACCCAGCACACGGTATCACACACAATTACTGTCCTCTCTCCCACCCCGAACCATCTTCCAGAAGCACATCCATACTCATATCTCTCGCCGATCCATCCACTCACTCACAGACAACACGCAGCTGCAAGCACGACCTCCCGAAATCCATCCTTCCGAATCCTCCCTTCCTCGCGAGGACAGAGTCCACCTGGCCAGGCTGAGATGAGGACACCATCCAGCTCTCCTGAGCTATCAGAAGAGACTGGATGACTCCGTTGTCGATGCCTGCCCGGGATGTAACACAGCACCCCATACCATTAAACACATATAGAAGACTGCATTTCACACAACCACTTACACCAACAACACAATCTACACTCAATGAGAGCTCTGTGGGAAAGCCCGATCGTGGCCATGGCCTTCCTCAGGGACTCGGGGCTGTTCGGCCAGGCAGCTTAGGGAACAACAACAACAACAACTCGTACAGGATTAATAGCTTTAACCAAAATGGTCACACTCCTTAATGGTCTAAGTGGCCATAGCCAAAATGGCTACACTATATTCCTTCTGTACTTTCTCCATGCCCGATGAGATACATGATATTTTGATATATGTGGCACAGCCCTTGTATCCAACACAATACCCTGCGTGCAACCCCGCTCGAACCCCGCACAACGTTGCTTGCAACTTTAATTATTATTATTATTATTATTAAGAAGTAACCCCCCGGTGATACCATAATTGATAATACGCCCTCCCAGGTTGAGTGAAAAACTGGTGCCCTCCCCTACTGTCTCCGTATATTGCATTACTACCCAGTCTTTTACTGCTACCGTCTGGTCTCTCTCTATTGCTATTATCTATTATTACACATTTTAACTGTGTGTGTGTGTTTGTGTGTGTGTGTACAATGACAGTCTTCATTATTGTTCCCTCCTGTGGCAGTTGTCGTGTTGAGAGTTATATTGTGTGGTTGTCTGTTTGCAGGAATTCTAAAAAAACTAACAGAGTTGGACCACTCAGGAAATTCCTTCATTTGCTATTCGAATATAAATTAATTGTTTGGTCAATATTTGATTAACTTCCTCAATCCTCATCATGCCTCAACTGACCCCCACTCCCAAAGGAACCACAAACACACAAACCCACCCACACACACACACCACGGTCACAGTGGCCGAGCGCACTAAGTCACCATACTCTAGTCGCTTGACCCAGGTAGCGCGGGTTCGATCCCAGCTACTTGCCGGTGAGGTTTCCGTCAACAACTTTCCGGGCTGTGGAGGTAAGGTGTGGATGCGCCACCTCTGGGTTCCACCTGGTTCCCTGCCCACATCCTAACCCTTCTGGGGGTATGTAGGCGCCCTTGTGGCAGCCAGAGTCAAATCTGTTGACTACTTAGGATAAGTTAGGTTAAGGAATTGTGTATGTTCAGCTTCATTGGCTGCTTCCTCGAAATAAACCGATTATTACTTACTTGAGTTTACTTGAGTTGTTTCGGCCTCCTCAGCGGCCTCGGCGAGAGTTGCTCCCCCCGAATATGTTTGCTGCCAATGTTTGATGCAGCAGGCTATTCGAGAGGGCAGCTCTCTCCCCCGCGAAGTATGGCTGATCAAGCACCGACTTGAGATGGTTGTCCAAGGCTTTTTATTATTATTATTACACACACACACACACACACACACAGCCCGTAGCCTAGTAGGTAGAGCTCTCGTCTCACACACGAGGGGTCGGGGGTTCAATCCCCCGCCGGGCGGAGACAAATTGGGCTTGTCTCCTTTCATGTGTTAGCCTCAGTTCACCTAGCTGTAAATAGGTACCTGGAATAAGTGGACGACGTTGTGACGTCCCATCTGGGGTTGGCAAAAATGGTACAAGGCGAGATGGGTATCATATGGTTCACCTAAGCTGATGGCTACCTAAGCCTTCGGGCGAGACGGTACCGTCTATAGTGAGAATGGTACCATACAGATCCACCCTAAGCCTTCGTTTCCGATGTCGCCAATTGGCTAAAAATACAGACTACACACACATCCACAGCCATTCCAACGATACATATAGCACCTACACATATAGGAGGCGGGAAATAACGAGCATGCTCACTCCCGCAATACAACTAGAGTAAGTAACTAGAGTAAGTACACACACACACACACTGTACAGCATATCCATGTTAACAAGATATATTAGGGGAGGTGTGGTGGAGTGGTCTTGCCACTGGCCTGGTAATCCAAAGGTCCATTATTGGGATGGAATTTGTGCTGTACCTAGTATCAGTGCATTACCACAAGCCCACCGAAACGTCAATAAAATACCCTCATTGTTCCCTGATTAAATAGCACTATATGAATATTCCCATATTCAAAATATGCTATAGGGGTGCAATGCCTGGTGAGTTATCTGCTCAACAGGTGGCGTTGTGTGTGTGTAAGTGTGAGAGTCCGAGTGTAGGGGGTGAGACAGTGAAGCACGGGAACGAGGTGGCTTCAGAGATGGGGTCGTTTCGGGCCATGAGTGAGCACCGTGCCTCATGTGAAGGCAAGATGGCAGGTGCTCGTTGTACTCTACGTGCTTCACATGTCTCACTCCCTAGACTGGAACAAGACCTCACGGGCTTCACTGTTCATTGTAAAGCGGTGAATGTTAAGGCTCTCAGCCTATGCCCGAGAGGAAGTAAGTTGGAATATAGAAAAAAAAAAAAAAAAAAAAAAAATTGTTCCTACCTTAGAACAATATATACTGTAGCTATCATCTGGTACAGTTGCCCACACGTCCGCCTGTCACAGAATTACTTTTGTTTACGCTATTTTAGTGCTTTATGAGTTTAAAATGGCAGTCAAATTTCATAACCCTAATCTATTCGTTTACTTACCTAAGTCTACTTTGGAGTGTTCATTTTATGTAAATATACAGCAACAATAGGACAATTTAATGTATCTGTGTACCCTCTCGGTGTGTGCAACTGTACCTAAATGGAATAAAAAAACTAATGAATACGATATTAATACCCGTCCCCAGTGTCAGACCTCCTCCACCCCATAAAGATGTGTGGTAATTCATTATTAATATGTCGAACCTATTATTTTAGAGTGTGTCTAATGTTTACTTATCTCTGCAGGTATGTTTATGTCCCCGGTACAGCTGATTAATCCTGCCAGCACGGTCAACAGTAAGTTCATTCCAGTATTATTATAGTCTACCCTTCTTTTGTTATGGGGCTGCTCTTATTACAGCTAGGAATGGGGTCAAGTGTGCTGTTGTTACTCCTATTACATTCATATTACCATACCGGTACATGTCTCTCTCTCTCTCTCTCTCTCTCTCACACGCACTCACGCACTCACGCACGCACACACACACGCACACACGCATACACACACACACACACACACACACACACACACACACACACACACACACTTTTTTTATTAATGTGACAGTTACAAAGTGGTGTACAATCTATCTTATTCTGGTTACATTGTAGTTTATCTTATTGTACCAGTACCTCCCTACAATCAACCTATTTGTTCCCCAATTCGTCCCTCTGCCACGACCATTTCAAAGTCCAAGTCTCTCACTCTTGTCCTCTGTAGTGGGGAGGACCTTCTACCCCTGAGACATAGGAGTGCAGACCTGAGAAGAGAGAAAGAGAGCCAGCATCTCATCCAAGTTATGACTTGGCTTCTATGCTGGCGCTTTTTCTCCGATATTTGTTCAGCTAATCTGGCATGGAAGACACTTGCAGAAGGTCCCATACCTCCCGACGATGAGAAGACCAGAGGAGTAAAGCTTCGATGATCCCTGTTCAAAATTCTTTCTTCATAAGCGCGTTTTTTCTCACTTTCGTTTCTCAAGTATGCCGCCTTGTGTCCTCGCTCACGATATGTTTGTGCTCTTGGGTTGAAGATTCTGATGTCGAAAAAAGCCTGTTGTCCCCTCGTCCAAAAACCTCGAGCACTTACGTCCACTCTTGCTTCATTTGAAGTATTTGCAGTATTGTGGGCCAAGCGCTGTCCGTCCATAGGCAGAAGTTCCGGTTCGATTCTGACATCATGGCACACCTCGTCCAGCATTTGTGCAGTGATGTCTCGTACTTCATCATACCGGATACAGATGAATCCTCCTTTCTTACAGGTCATACAGTGGTCTGGGTTGTTTATTTCACCGCATGCACATTTCAGCGGCAGGTTCGAAACTGGCCACCCATACCTCAAGGCTACGGCATCATTGAATTCTTGTTTATTTAAGCTGAAGCCTTTCTCCTTTATTGGTAATGATGTGAGCCAATTTGAAGCCCCCGTGTCTTGTGCCATCTCAACTCTCATTTTCAGTTCTTCCCTACATCTGGTCTTAATTTGTTCTAGGCTATGTTTCTGTCTCTCTTCTCTGCTCTTTGTAATTTCCTGTCTTGCATTTCGTTGTTCCTCTTCGTCCACCTCATCATTTTCATTTTGCTCCCGTATTTTTTCTGTCAGAGACGTAGTAAGTTTAAGGGAATTTTGGTACTCATGTAGTGCCGCCTCCACTGGGTTTATGATCCCCATACCTCAGAACCTTGGCGGAAGAGCTAATAGATCTCTTAGCTCTTGCGTGACGCCTTCCATCTCTGTTAAGGCCGGTATGAATGTTCCTCTGATTGCTTCTTCAAGCGGTTGGAGCATCTGTCTAATGCCAGGCACTGTTCTCATAAGAAAGGTCCATCTGTGCTTAACACCATATGTGAAGGCAGTATATGCAGCATGTGGTTCAGATTTCGCAATGTCTGCCAGGGTTTTCACTTCCTTTACCCACTCCGCTACCTTTTTTCGCACATAGTCTCTCTTGCATTCTTCTGTGCCTATTACTGCTCCCAAATGGCGTTGACCCTCCTTTGTAATCTTCACTCCTGTCCCATCAAAAGTCCGCACCGCTTCTTCATACTTGTTTTCTTTCACTATTAGTACAGATTTACTAGCATTCGGATGGTACCCAATGACTTCGCCTACCGATTGTACTCTCCGCCACCATTCTTTGAGATCCCCTATTTTTCCTGCACCTGTGAGGTCATCTGCATACGCCACTTGTTTCACTCGGGTTACCTCATGTTTTATTTTCTGCTGCAGAATTGATAGTGCCAGTGCGTACATTGCCATTGCCACTGGATCTCCTTGCGTTGTTCCTTCATTTGATTTGAGAATTTTCATTTCTTCCTTCTTTGTGCTTCCAACTATATACAGGTTAGCTGGCTCCTTATAAGTATTTTCTATGTACTTTGCGATGCTCGGGCATTTGATCTTGATGTTGTGAATAGCTGCCTCCCTATTAATGGTGTTAAAGGCATTTGTTGCATCCACTAGCAGTACCGCTTCACAATCTTCCTCATGATACACCTTCCCGATTGCGTGTATTGCTGCTTCTCCTCCGGCTTGCTGTCCTGCACATACTTGTAAGTTGCCCACTGCTCTTTGTACATCTTTTCCAAATACAGACATGATTGCTTTTCCTATAATCCTTCTAAGAACTTCCCCAACGCCTACTGGTCTAACTGCTGGATTCTTATTTAAAGGTATCAGGGCGACATGCTGTCAGAGCTTCTATGTTCACGCATGGTGATGATGCAAGTTTCTTTGCCAGCATTGCTATTGCTTCACAAAGGTCACCCGCGGCTGAACCAAACTTGTTTTGACTTAGGAAGATCCTCCAAGTCTTAGCATCTACTCCTGATGGACCTGCTCCTCCCTGTGTTTTCAGCGCCTTTCTCCATATGAGGTCTCCAGTTATATTCTCATATATCACCGGGTCTGGAGGAACATATTCCCCGTCTAGTTTGGCCTCATCACTTGCTGGTTTTGCTTCTGGGTGTTTCTCCTTCAGCTGGTCCAAGATGCGTCGATTCACTTCGTGCACGCCACTTGAGGCTTCCCCAGTGACCATTCTGACTGCCTGTGCCACTTTACCAATCCTCATGCTATTTCCCACTGATCGTGCCATATCATCTGGCTTCCTCTTTCTTCGTTGTTTTGTTTTCAGTCTTTGCTGGATTGCTCGTACTTGGCTAAGAATTTTGTCTAACTCCCCATTTTTCCACCACTCCATTCTCTGTTTCAGTGCTTTAATGTTCTCATTCAGTTTTCCCTTTGGTCTTTTTCTTTGAAGGAACAACTGAGGAATGAAAGAAACTATCTTGATTGCCACGTGCGCCAAAGGGGCATCCTGAACATACTTTAGGATCATACGTCTGAGTTCCCCCAGCATGTCTTTTGCGGCTTCACAAATCGGTAGTTCAAACTTATTATGTTGCCATTGTATCACTTCTGTATAGATTTCATTCACTAATGTGAGTCCGTCACCAGAATGTCCCATCCATTCTCCACCATTCATGTTTACGTTACGAGGTCGTTCGTTCTGTTCACGATTTTCGATTATTTCTCTCTCATTATCTTCGTTTAGGCCTACACTATTTTCATTATTTTGTTCCACACCTCTGTTGTCTTGCGAATTATTGATTCCTGTGTTTTCTTCTGCGGGCTGCAGTTGTTGATTGTTATTTTCTGCATTTTCTCTAACAGGGTTTGCTTGTACATCTCCATTAACTTCATTGTCTGTTTCACGGTTCATTTGTACTGCATCTCTCACTGCGTTTTGTCTGTCATCAGGATTATTCCTCGACTGGGACCGAGTTAATATCATCTTGTCTTATTATCATAATTTCCTACCTATTCCCTAATACTGAGTCTATCTATCATTTCTTCCTAAGGGACGAGCCTCTGCCCGATAAAGGTGAAAATGTAAACATCCTATGAGTAGCGTTAGAGATAGAAAGAGTAAGATAAGTTATTTAACTCACCTAGTATGATGCAAGGCTACAGAATATCAGGCTATATTACAAGACAGTGGGTGCAAAAGAAAATAGAAAAATAAAGTAAAATAAAAGTAGTGTTTAAAAATACTCACAAAGAATAAACACTGGGGGAAAAAAAAAAAAAAAAAAAAAAAAAAAAAAAAAAATATATATATATATATATATATATATATATATATATATATATATATATATATATATATATAATACAAAACGATTATTGTAGTGAGAAAGGAAATACACTAATTAAGAGAGTAAAATTATTAAAAAAAAAAAAAAGTGTCAAAATAGTGCTAAGGATTAACCCCTCCACCCTGGAAGGGCTCTTGAACGCCCATAACAACCTCGACCCGCGCAACCCGGAAGGGCTCTTGAACGCCCATTGCTTGCGTGCGTGCTTTCGAATGCCGCGCGTACATTTTTGGTATCATGGGACAGTAGGTGGCGCCACCATGCGTAAACGACGCCACAGCAACAGTATCAGTATCTACCCCGATGCCATCATGGACAGTACGCCAAATAGTGATTCCGCTGTGTCCGATACCGTGCTTCCTACGACGCCCTTGCTAGTTCGTCGTGCCTTACCCCGACGCCATCGCCTAAATGTGTTATCTCCCGGAGGTATTGAGACGACATTGAGACTATATGAGCGTGCTGATGCCAAGTATATTGTTGATGATATAGTCAGTGACGACTCCAGTAATTATAAGTCGAGTGATTATGGCCATGAGAGTGAGAAAGAAGAGCAATTCCTGGGATTTGCGAGAGAACATGACAGTGATGAGAGTGATGAAGGTGATGTACCAGTTGTTGAGGAAGCTGGTTTACCTAAAGACAGTGAACTTGAGAGAGTGAGTGAGTGGGAGAGTTCAAGGTCACTCACCAAATTTCGCATAAGTGACACGACTCCAAGCCCTTCCCCAGGTAAATCGCCTTTCAAGCTACACTTGTATAAGCAGAAAATACTTGAGAAGGCGGCCGCGGCAGCTAGGGAACAAGCAAAAATACTTGGTGAGGATGAGGCTGTGAGTGAGGGTCAGCGTGGTGACCCTTCTCGTCCGCCATTGTCTCCCTTATCTACCCACGCCACCCAAGATGACCCAGATGCCCCGCATTCTTCCCCACTACCCCCACCATTGCCAAGGGTTGAGGAACCCCCACTTTCGGCCTATTTGCCTCCTAGGTCCCCCGACAGGAGACATACTGCTGCCGAAAAGGGGAAAGGTAGGAAATATACCAAAAAAATTAAGAAAAGTAAGAGAGTTTTGTTCGAGGCTCCCGCGGCGTCCACCCCTGCCGGCCCCAGCCATACGTCCCCGCAACTTTCCCCACGGTCCTCCCCACCTCTCCCGCCTTCAACATGTCTTCCTGAAGAAGTCTTTGAGCTCGCATCACCAATACCTGGGCCTAGTGACAGTGAAACTTTGCTTTCTGTCACTCGTCGCAGGCCAAGGAGCCCAGGACCTCGGGGGGACACAGCCTCACCTGCCACTCCTTCCCCACCTCGCCCACCCGCACGCCGCCCACGCATCACTGGTTCCCCGCCAGATTATGTGGGGGCCACTGATGATGAAGGGCACCTCTCTGAAGACTCTGGCCATGATTACATAGGTCCACCGTCAGGGCAAGATGACCACTCTGACGATGACTATATGGACATCGACGACCCTCGACCCATCCGCTTGGCCCGGCGTCGTGCTGCCCGTCGTGCTGCCCGCCGCCCTGGCCGCCGCCCTGGCCGCCCTAGGGCGCGCGCCTCCCGAGTTGGTCGTGGGCGTGCTGGGCCACCAGCTGGAGCTCCTCGTCAGCGTAGACAAGACCCATTCTACGTTTTTCAGTGGCAAGACGTAGTTGATGGGGATGGATACAACCCTGATGTGCCAGCTTTTGATGAGGTACTGGAGGGTTCAGGCATTACCCCCAATTTTCCTGCAGGCCCCAATGCTCCACCACACAAACTATTTGAGGCCTTCTTTGATGAGGAGGTGGTAGGCTATGTTGTCAAAGAGACAAATAAGCAGCACCAATTCCAGGTCCACTTTTTGGGCAAGGTGACCAAGGGCCACATGAGGCAGTGGACCCCAGTGACTCATAAAGAGTTCATGGTGTTCCTGGCACTCACCATGCTAATGCCTCATGTCAAGAAGCATAGGTTGCCTGACTATTGGATCACCAATGATCTGATATCCACCCCTGCCTTCGGGAAATATATGTCTCGCGACCGGTACCTTGATATCCTCGCAGCGCTCCATCTTGTCACCAACACCGACGTCCACCTCGGTGACAAGCTGTGGAAGATTAGGACGTTGTACGAGATGATGCGAGAACGCTTCACCTCCTACTTCAAGCCCTTCCGCAAGGTCGTCATTGACGAGTCTCTTGTGCTGTTCCGGGGAAAACTCAGCTTCCGGCAGTACATCCCCTCAAAAAGACATCGCTTTGGCATAAAATTCTTTGTGCTGTGCGACTGCCAAACTGGCTATGTCCTGGACTTCCTGGTCTACAGCGGGAAGGAAGGGGACTTGCTTGTGGACCCCCTCATTGGCTTTGGCGGAGCAGTGGTGCAAGCCATGATGGACCGCTACTTTCATAAGAATCACGTCCTCTACACGGACAATTATTACACGTCCCCCTCTCTCTCACAGTACCTGCATTAGCGCAAGACGGGGACTGTAGGCACAGTACGAGGGAAAAGGAAGGGCATGCCACCTTTCCCTCTAAAGACCAAAAAAAGGTGATGTGTTGAAGAAGAAGTCGGGGCCCATTCTGGCTATCCACTGGCACGACCAGCGGAAGGTCAACCTCCTGACCACCATCCACAAGGGGGAAATGGTGGAGACTGGCAAGGTGGATCGCCGCACCCAGGCCAGGGTGACCAAGCCCGATGCTGTCCTGGACTACAACATCAACATGAGGCTGGTGGACAAGTCCGACATGCAGATAGGCTTCATTGACTGCCTGCGTACCTCGTGCAGATGGTACAAAAAGTTCTTTCTGCATATGGTGGACATGTCAGTTCTGAATGCCTACAATATATACAAGCTTCGGAATGTGAACACACCCATGAAGTTCAATAGCCTGCGGAGGTTCCAAAAGCAGGTGTTGACGGAGCTCCTGGAGAAGTATGCTACGCCACAGAGGGCAGTGGCACATCCTGGGCCCGCCGTTATTGACCGCTTGCAGTGTGCTCAATACTTGATTAGGCACAGGCTTGGTTCCCTGCCTCAGAATGAATCAGGAAGAACACAGCAGAAGCGGTGCCATGTCTGCTACAACAGCAGGGTGAGGCCGAGGCCAGGTAAAAAGTCAACCATGGAGTGTGTGGAGTGCAAGGTGGCACTCTGTGCTTTAGAGTGCTTCTTTGATTACCACTCCAAGCTGGAGTTCTAATAATCATACTGAAATTGCCAAATAAAATGACAATATGTACACTATAATTATATATAGGCAAAAAGTGGAAGAAAACCAATTTATTGTAATACAAAAGTCATGTATTATGAGAAAATTGATACAAATACAATTACACCATAATAATATGTGAAAGTGACACATATGTATATACCAAGTGACATTCATATGATTAGAACCTATAGAAATATATAAATCAGTGAAAAAAGACACAATCAATTGTATATAAAATGTTTACAAATCATATAACTAAGTGAAAGTGACACAAGACCTAATATTTGATGGCCAAAGTATAATAAACACCCGTGATAACGAATAATCAGTGCCTAATACAACAATAACCTACCTCAATTACTAAAAAAATGTACGGTATCGAGTGAAAATGAGCATTATCAGTGACAGTGACACTCTCTAAAGCATATTTGTCAAAGTGAAAGTGACACAAGACCTAATATTTGATGGCCAAAGTATAATAAACACCTGTGATAACGAATAATCAGTGCCTAATACAACAATAACCTACCTCAATTACTAATAAAATGTACGGTATCGAGTGAAAATGAGCATTATCAGTGACAGTGACACTCTCTAAAGCATATTTGTCAAAGTGAAAGTGACACAAGACCTAATATTTGATGGCCAAAGTATAATAAACACCTGTGATAACGAATAATCAGTGCCTAATACAACAATAACCTACCTCAATTACTAATAAAATGTACGGTATCGAGTGAAAATTAGCAATATCAGTGACAGTGATACCCTAATAAACATATTTTATATAATTGGCCTCAAAATAACTAGAAAAATATCAAATAAACATCACATTCTCAATATCAAACACTAAAATCGTCTAAGGGAGATAAATACTTTGGCGCGACGAGCGGCTAGGTGCGTCGTAGCCATGGCCGGGGCGACGCGTCCGAACGCGGGAAGAATTTTCCGCCGAAAAGCACTCGTCTTCCCGCGCTCACCATTATGCAACCAGAGGGGCTAGAGACCTCTACTCAACGCCATTCGACAGAGGAAGGTATGTGGAACATTATTCTTTTTTATTCACAACATTACATGCCATATTCATTGACTTACAAAGTAGTTAACATAGCCCAAAGATCGTCAAAACACCCGGTACCGCAGCACAGTCGCAAGCTATAGCCCCCGGGGCTGGAGGGTTAAAGAAGGATGTTAGAAATCTACTATTTGTTTGAGAAAAAGGTCCTGGTTATCAGTATGCACATAATATATCAGCGAATTATACCTTATTTTAAATAGTATACTTAGTTACTAGTTTGTTAGAGATAACTCTCACATGAAATATACCACTTCAAGTCTGATTTCCTGACTCGGCCATAAATCATATATAACCTTACCTAATATAATCGGCCTGTTTCCTCAAAGCTAAATGACTCTATACAAAGCTAAAGAAACCTTGGCAATTTGAGCCGCTTTACATTCTAAATATGCCTAACTTTAAATGGAAACCAGCCAATTATGTCCTAAGATTTAATTATTTTCAAGTTAAAAATACATGTACAAAATATTACATCATGTTACTCATGTAATATTAGCATGAGGGACATTGAGGAAAGTGGAAGGAAGAGGGAAGGAGGGAAGAGGGAAGGAGAGGAGAGGGAAGTGAATGTGTGGGTAAGGATGGGGGGGGGGGGGGGGGAGGGAGGGTTGAATACTTGTTGTCACTGTGTTTCTCTCTCTCTATTATACAGTAGCTACTACTACTCTTACATAAACACACATTTATTTTTAAGCTGCATTGCATCAAAAACTACCACTGACATTTTGTTTTCAATACAAATCTCCCCCATGGATTTAGATAAGAACCATACTTAAATACACTTTTTTTTGCTTTTATACTGTCAGGTATCATAGCGGAGGAGAGGTAGAGAGGGGGGGGGGGAGTGTTGTGGTCAGCGAGGTATATGGCTCCTTCCTCTATTCCCTTACTCCGCCTTTTCGCCTCTGCTGTACTTCGCTGTCTCTCTCCTGCATACTTCCCCCTGCTGCAGTCGTCCTCTCAGCATTAGCGCCATGCAGAATATTTCGGTCCACTTTCACACGACCAGCTTCTCCATGCACTGGCGCGATGACAGATGGGATGTGGGTGGGGAAGGGGGGGGGGGGGGCACACCCTAGGGTGAGTGGTGTTGGCTGGAGACAGTCAAGGAGGGAAGGTATTTTGCCTGGCATCGGCTTGACCCTCGTCCGTACGCCTCCCTCGCTGCCTGGCACAGCACTCTTCAATTTTCCGTCTCTTCTTTCACATGTTGTTTGATTTTGGTTAGATAGAACTCCAGAGTTTCACCCAATATCAAAATCACCGTAATTTCCCACTCACCCTGTTGTATATTTCACAATTCCATCACCACCCCTTCCCTCACTAACTTGCTGTTCACCACGGAGAGAAAAATCCATACGTCCTCTCCCTTCAAAGGCTCGAACAACACTTCACACACACACACACACACACACACACACACACACACACACACACACACACACACACACACTCTCCTGCTACCAGCAATTGAAACATAGAGTATATTTTGCTGTCAGGATGAACAGATACATACCGTACACTTACATTCCATTCAGTAACATTTTTTTTTTTAATTTACTCTTACTAAACCTTGACGATTTTATACAGCTTAGGAAGGCCCTATGACAATCATAGAGGTATATGTATGTAGGCCGTATGTACAGTATATATATACGTACTATGGCACCTTCCCCCCCCCCCTTTTTTTTTATGGGGGTGGTCGACTCGAGTCAGAGGTACCGTAAAATATATCTCACAAACCCTTTCTGAACTAAATACAATCTTCTAATATATAATCACCATAATAAAATTAAAGAATACTTATTATACATTATACAGTGACTGAATAACAAACTAAAATTAACATAGTCCCTATACACATGTGGACAGACATACAGGCACACATACGGCCTAGGTATAAATACAGATACCTGTACACATACAGATTTAACTGTATACATAATAGACAGAGTGAGATACACGTACACACATAAACATACACATATAGCCCTACACTCAAGGTTATAGACAGTGGCATAGACAATTAGACATACGGTACAAATAACACCTGCAGATAGGGTTTATTTATTTATGAATTTATTGTATTTATCTATTTTTCTATGTCTCAACCTCGGAACTGTAGGCTGTTTAGTAGCCTGTAACTCTTGTGAGGTCCCGAAATTATTAATTGAAGCTTCGAAATGTTGGGTGCTTCATATGTCGGTCTAGATGGTCACAGTGGAGCTTCAATGTGTTCGTTGCTTCCATTCTGCCACACTAGATGACAACACCTTATTTATACATGTCACTTGATTGGAGAATAGCAGATAAACAGACATATTAACAGACAATCACTCCTTCAAACAGACATACACATGCTTACTGGAAGACAAATTGGCAGACATATATAGGCACACAGACATACATAAGTACATAAGTACAATATTGAGTATTGTTCACATGTGTGGGGAGGTTCCTCTCACACTGCTCTCCTAGACAAAGTTGAAAGGAAGGCCTTTCGTATCATTAACTCCCGTCCACTCACCAACTCTCTGCAATCTCTCTCTCTCCGCCGCAATGTTGCATCTCTCTCGCTATTCTATCGCTACTATAATAATCAGTGTTCCTCAGAGCTATCCCAGTGCATACCACCTCCTTTACGTAGGGCACGTGGTACCCGTCTTGCAACTCAATCCCACCCCTACTCTGTGCAACTCTCCAACCCAAGAGTGAAACGTTACTCTCAAACTTTGTTCTACTCAACAGCTGAGCTCTGGAACTCTCTCCCAGAATCAGTCTTTCCCTCTTCCTATGACTTAAATTGCTTCAAACTCTGTGTGTCCAGGCATTTTGGCTCGAACGTCCCTTGATTTTGGCCCTGTCACTCTTTCAACTATGGGGGAGGCACTCGCTATAGGCAGTTATGCCTTTTGCCTCCCTCAATCACATAGAAAAAAAAAAAAAAAAAAAACATACATACATAAGATCGTGATCAGATTAAGGCGCTCGCGCAGTTTACGTGTTGTCGAGGCTTCAAATCCACCAGAATCGTAAAGGTTTTTCGGCCATCCCGACGTATCGTGGTCGCTCCCTAACCAGGTTGCTCAACTATCAGTTTGTGTTAGCCTACACATACTTCTCACCTGTGCATCTACGTATGTATGTACTATGGAGGGAACCCAGGCACCTCACGGTCACCAAAGATCACATGTGACCCGTAGTTATGGTAGACTAAGCATTTTACTGTACCTAGGTTAAGAAAGAACTCTATAGATTTTCAGCCTCACGGCTGCAAGTGAACAATAAACCGACAATTATTGATATTAGTATTAAGTTCGGGTAGATAAGCAAACAGATGGAGAGACAGGTAGACTGACAGATATAGGCAGACATATAGATAGAGATAATTTAAACCTAGCACTGGTTCATTAGTCTAATTGTTATGCCCAAATATATCAGATTGGCATCTCTCATCGTCACTCCAGACAAAACTAGAGGAGTCCACCAACAAGACAAGTTTTCCCTCAAGGGGATTAAATGGAAAACCGACACCTGACCGCAAGACCTCACCTACCCTTCATTGCCCTCGTTTGCAAGATCATCAGGAAGAGCAAAATTCCAGGATAGAGTGAATGAGGGAATTGCTTGGCAGCTCTCCCAGTGGGAACCAAGGAAAGATATCTGCATACCAATCCCCTCGGCCTGTGATACCAGCTATATTTGCCCAGCTTGACAGCCCGCGATATTAGCGAAATGGTCTGCGATACCAACCACACCTCACAAGCACAGGGACATGTGATAACAGTCGTGTCGGCTTGTGATGCTAACCGAAGTGACCTGCGATACCAGCTACACCCCATCCCCGGCCGAGATGAAAAGAAGAAAGAAGACGAACCACAACCTCCTTCTGTTTCTATCCCTGTATCTGTGTCTTTGTCTCTAATTTCCTTTCAGACCGCTCCATAGCTGCAGTTGTGGACGACCATCGCTCACTTCCTCAACCTATCAACTCCGGTGTTCCTCAGGGTTCTGTTCTGTCTCCAATTCTCTTTCTAATACTTATTTATGATCTCCTCAACTGTACCTCTAGTCAAAGGAGTACAAAGGAGTACAAAGGAAATCAAGCAACAACAGATATAGTGACCCTTCTAGGTTGCTTGTCCTCCAAAACACTGAGGATCAAGTGTCCAAACAGTGGTTTAGAGTGGGTAAGGGAACATTGGAAAGGGAATTACTGCCCTGGAACTAATGTCCGTGGCAGGATTAGGAAGTTAGTAGGGGACAGATGGGTTAGTAACTGAGGGGGGGATAAAATAAAGTTATTCATTTACAAACGCAGTCAGTCGCGGGTTTGAAGCGAGATATTTGTCTAGGCGGAGTTTAAATGAATCAACGGTGATGCAGTCTATAACGTTTCGGGGAAGCCCATTCTACAAGTTGACAACTCGATTGAAGAAGAAATTCTTAGATTCGTGCGAGTTAAAAGATTTACCAATAATTTTGCAACCGTTTCCCCGCGTGTAATTAGATTGGTCGATAGTGAAGTACTTACTACAGTTCATATTGTCGATGCCTTTGATGATTTTGAACACTTGAATTAAGTCACCTCTTAATCTGCGCTGGGTTAAAGGAAATATATTTAATTCTCTAAGACGCTCTTCGTATGGTTTGTTCTTTAGGCTAGGTATCATTTTGGTAACTCTACGTTGAACTCGTTCTAGCTTGTTTATATCTTTTTGGTAATAAGGGCACCAGGATTGAACGCAGTATTCCAGAAGAGGGCGGACTAAGGAATTGTAAAGGGTTAGGATAACTTCTTTGGATTTATGCTCAAATGACCTGCCTATAAAGCCAATTATTTTGTTTGCCTTCTTAACAACTTCTGAACATTGTTGACTCGGTTTTAGGTTACTCGATATTGTTACTCCCAGATCGGTTTCTCTGTTTACATTCTTAAGCGGAGTGCCATTCATCGAATAGTTTGCTTTCTCATTTAGGTATCCGATATGTAGTACTTTACATTTATCCGCATTGAAACTCATTTGCCAAATTTGGGCCCAACATGACAATTTATCTAGATTGTGTTGCATATCGTCAACTTGTTCTTTTGAGAGTACGCTATTTGCAATTTTTGTATCGTCAGCAAATTTTGAGATTGTACAGGTGAGGCCCTCATCTATGTCGTTGATGTAAATTAGAAAGAGAATTGGTCCTAGTACCGATCCCTGGGGTACCCCGCTACTTACATTGGTCCATTTAGATGCCTTACCGTTTATGACTACTCTTTGCTTTCTGTCACTGAGCCAATTTTCTATCCATTTCAACACACCGTCTTGTATTCCATGCGCTTTTAATTTTAGCAGTAAACGTTTGTGGGGAACTTTGTCAAAGGCCTTTTGAAAATCAAGGTATATAATATCTACAGCTTTACTCTCATCGTAGAGGATGAGGATATCGTGGAAGAAGTCTAAGAGGTTTGTTAAACAGGAACGTTTTTTACGAAAGCCGTGTTGAGTATCTTTAAGTACCGTATGTTATTTTCCTCTAAGTGATTTACGAGTCTGTCTCGTATGACCGTTTCTAGCATTTTACATACAACTGAGGTTAAGCTAATTGGACGATAGTTACTGGGTAGGGATTTGCTGCCTTTTTTGAATATCGGTGTTACGTTGGCTAGCTTCCACTGATCAGGCATAGTTCCAGACTGCAAGGATTTATTGAATAGTAAAGTCAGTGGTTTGGAGAGCTCATCCTTAGCTTCCTTCCGAACTCTAGGCGAGATTGTATCAGGTCCAGGCGTTTTATTTACCTTGAGTTTATCTAAACAATTCAATACTTCTCTCTCTGTAACGGTGATATTGCTTAGAACATCTGAATTATCAATCTGAATCGGCGATGGTGTAGGGATATCACTGAGGTCTTCTGTTGTAAAAACTGATGCAAAGAAGGTATTGAGGGCATTACTCATTTGTACTTCGTCTTTGGTGTATTCTCCATTTTCATCGACTAACTGTCCAACAGTTGAAGTAACTACTTTTTTCTTTCTGATATAACTATAGAATTCTTTCTGGTTTGTTTTACTTTGATTCGCAATATGTAACTCTAAGGTCTTTTTACTTTGCTTAATTAACTTTTTGGCTTTGCGCCGTAGCTCTACAAATTTCACCCGTTCTTCGTCATTTTGTGAGGATTTTAATCTATTATTTTAGTCCTATCCATTCATATGCTGATGACTGTACCTTACACTATTCAACTAGTTTTTCACATCAACCCAGCATGCAATCACTCCAAAACTCACTTAACAGGACCATAGAGCGCCTATCTTCTGATCTATCGATTATTTCTGATTGGGGGCAGAGAAAATCTTGTTACTTTTAACACCTACAAGACCCAATTTGTCCCTCTATCTCTCCATCACAATCTTCCGCAAGACTACCAATAATTCTTCAACAAGACACAAATCAACCCTTCATCTTCTCTCAATATTCTAGGAGTATCTTTTTCATCCGACCTCTTTTGGAAAGATCATATTACCACTTGCTAAAACAGCTTACCAAACGTTAGGTGTGCTCAACTGTTTCCATGGGTTCGTCACCCCCGCACAACTTCTTGCTCTGTATCGGGGCACAGTGCGCCCATGTATTCAGCATTGTTCGCATGTGTGGGGAGGCTCCACCCATACCGCACTTCTCGAACGAGTAGAATCCAAAGCATTTCATCTCATGAACTCACTTTCTCTTACTAGTTCCCTACAATCTTTTTCTACACGTCGCAATGTTGCAACTATTTCACTCTTCTATCGCTATTACAACAATCTTCAGAGCTCTCTCAGTGCGGCGAGTGCGAGGCACCCGCCTTTCAACACTGTCCCACTACTATGCTGTGCAGCTCTCCAACCCAAGAATTGGCAAATTTTCTAAGTCTTTCTTCTACTCAGCAAGTGAACTCTGGAACTCTCTCCCTCAATTAATCTTTCCTCCGTCCTATGACTTAAACTGCTTTAAAAATTGTGTGTCGAGGCATTTTGACCCCAACGTCCCTTGACTTTGGCTCTGTCACTCTTTTGGCTTTGGGAGATACACTCGTATAGGCAACCTGCTTTCATATACATAGGGAAAAAACAAAATCTTACCTGCCATTCCCGGGAAATTATTTAAGTTTCAGTAATCGAGTTACCATAGTATCTTATATACAGTACCGGTATATGTTTCTTTTGCGATATCCCTATTTAACGTAGATTACTAAACAAGTCTACACTATCCTTGCCACTTGTCTAATACACTTATATCTTGAATAACACTTGACGAATCTGCCAGCGTCGAAAAGATATATTTACATTTAGTTACCGTAAATGCCTCCACCCCAACACATCGCTCACCACGTAGATAAATACTTCACCAACTCTCCCCCCAACTCCGAAACCTCGTCTATCTCTTGCAGGTTCAATCATATAGTATACTCTTGTAATTAAGTCTTATACTTTGCCATTCATATTGTCTTGTCTTTTTATTGTATTATGTTAAATGTTCTTACTAATTCTTCTGTAAATAAAGCTATATAAACTATTAGTGTATCTGTTCTACATTTAATTCCCTCCAGTTAACCAAGCTAAGCCCTAGATTAACAGTTAATGCATTATATTGGCGGCAGCAGGTAGTCTCTTATCAAGGTGACCAGTAGAATCGCCTCAGGCGGATATATAGTTACAACAAGTAAAGTAACAAGTAACAACCAAAATTGATAGTAAGATTTCCATTCAACCATTCGACCAGGAAGCAACAGACATCAGAACGTACATTCAAATGATAAATTTGGAGAGGCCTAACACTGATGGTCTACTCTCTCTCTCTTTCTCTCTCTCTCATATATATATATACCTGTATATATATATGGAGGTAGTATTACAATCTTCACTAATACCATCTTCATCATATATACTGTAGGCCTATATATATATATTACCATCAGCACATGTGATGGCCAGTAACCAACCATCATTAACCCGTACAGCCCCAGCGACGCGCCTGACGCGTCGGCGATGTATGTAACGCACAGCCCCAGAGACGCGCCTGGCGCGTCACCCTAATTGCGCGGACCGTAACCTCAGGTGTAGCCACTCAAGAGGGCTCAGATTTGTATGGGAACTGTGTACGTATCCCACGCAACCGTGCCGATGGTTGAAAACTCTCAAAGTCCACGTGCGTGCGCGCGAGCGTGCAATAACCTGTTTTTTTGGGATAATTGCCTTCAATTTTTTACTCTTGTAAAATCCGTTTTCGGGGGCTCTGTAGGACCATTTTTTAAGCTTTTTGAGCGGTTTTTCGTGGTTTTTCCTTCATTCCTAACCCATTCGCTATTGTTTCTGGAATAAAACCATTTTTTGAAAACCGGCCGGGTTCTGGTGCGCAAACATTACAAAACTAGCCGGGGCTCCACGGGTTAACTACTGATATCTCAACACTATAATTATATTTCCACAGTTCACACAATCTATATACTTCTCATAATCACCCATTAATTTCACACTATGAAAACCATTAAGTATATCATAACCACTATTCACTTCTCACTCGCGCCGATTCACGCCTACAATTCCATTCACCATGACCGTTTTTGAACGATAGGGTGATGATGGAATGTATGGTGACGTAGGATAAATGTGATGGTCCGTTGTAGCGTGAGTGATGCATGCATTATGACTGCTGTAAACATTTATGCAATCACAAATTAGCCTAGTGATTATTAAAATGCATTATGAATGTTATGTGTTGAATAGTGAATTGATGATGACTAATGTAGTGGTGAATAAAACTGTGGGTTTAGTGATGACTTATGGTGATTATAGTGAGTGTTAGGTTAGTGTGGCTGACTCGGTGAACAGTGTAGAGAATAGTGACCAAATGATTGTGATGAGTACCGGTATTACATTTAATGGCTGAGGTGTTTGGTTGATTTGATTATATTTAATAAATAAATACATTAAATGGTTGAGGTGTTTGACTGATTTGATGTCTGGTTGAGTGATTGATATCGTGGTAATCTGAATTTATGTTGAAGAATACAAGCGTTGATGGGAGATTGGTATTTTACTGCTGGATAATAATAAGACTGGTTAATGATGAGGATGATGTGGAAGGTAATATTATGGTGATAGTTATAATAGCAAATTAAATAACTAATGTGGTTAGATTTCTGGTGAAAATAATGCTATTTGTGGTACGGTACATTGGTAACTTAGCCATTTGACAAGTGGTAAGGTTGTTATGAGTGATTAGCTAATGTGATAAGTGGTTGAGTATTATGATGAATGATTAGATATTAGGCTGAGTGATTGTTTTGTAATGAGTGATTAGGCTATGGTGGTGATACTGATGATGAATAAAACAGTTGAAGAGAGTTGTTCTGGTAATGATCCGATACAGTTAATGGTGGAGATGATTAATGTAAAGGCTACTGTAATAAGCGTTATGATCACTGAGCATTATGATTACGACTCTTGCTTAAACAGTTTCCCAGAAGTTAAGTGTGCTCAACCATCTCCGTCGCTTCTTTGTCCCCACGCAGATTGTATCTCTCACTCTTCTACCGTATTAAAACCATCTGTGTTCTTCAGATCTTTATCACTGTATACCTCCCTTGTGTGGAGAGCAGGTGGCATCCCGCCTTTCAACACCTTCCCACCCCTATTCTGTCCAACTCTCTAACTTAAGAGTGAACCAATTTTTCCAATAATTTGTTTCACTCAACAAGTAAACTCTGGAACTCTCCCCTCAATTATCTTTCCCTCATCCTATTACTTAAAATGCTTCAAGCTCCTTTTGTCCAGAAATTTTAACTCTAACGTACCTTGAATTTAGCTATCTATCACGTTCTTCACTTGGGGGGCGGGGCACTCATTATAGGTACCTTTGCCTTTTGTTTCCTTACATATACAAAAATAAGCCTAATGTGGATGGATGGGTGATATGGTGATGTCTATAGCCTAATATGAATGTTAATTAGAGGGTGCATCACCAAGAACTTTTATCGTCAATATTCTTAGGTTGAAATTTGCCCAGCAACATAATTAGTATTGGAAAGTAGATTGAAGATTGATGAATTTTGAAGGAAGGCGCTTCAAGAAACCCCAGAAGGCACAAAAGAAAACCGGCAATTTGTTTTCCCCCCACATCCAACAGCAAGGAAGATAGCAAGAGAAGGGAAGGAAAATAACCAGCCCAAGACCCCCTCAATACTTCACTAGCTTCGCCTTCCTTCAGGATCAACGAATCGGGGCAGAGCCACTGCTCTCTCAACCATTCACAGGCCAGAAGTCTCTCTCTCTCTGTACATTGCAAGCTTTGACTTTTGCCAGAATAACAAAATGGACCGGTGGGCGGAGCTACTGCCTTTCCAGCCACTCACGGCACTCCAGTACCTTTTCCAGGAGCCACTGGGAAGGCGGCTGGAACCTCAGAAGCAGCTCCTGAATGCAAGAGTTGGCCTTCTAAACCCCAGGACCAGCAACAGTTTGGGAGAGCACCTGAAACTCCCCATGAGCTCAGCTTCCCTCTCTCTCCAAAGGGCAGAAGGAGTCAAGCCACTGAGACCAGTCTGTTAGACTGCAAGGCCATTGATAGAGGCAAGGAAAAAGAGAATTGTGAAGATGTTAATGCTAACAACCCTACTCCTGAAGAAGAGGCATTGACAAAACCCTTTTTCCAGCTGCAGCCACCAGTAAACTCAGTCCTGGTGTCTGAGTAGCCCAAGGGCAAGGAGCTGAGGCGACTAAAGGGGGTATCCCACTGTGTGATTTTTCGATGGCGAACGCCCAGCGACAGAGGGCGACAGGATTTTTTTGTCTATGTTCCAAAAATAGCCATATTCGCTCGAGCATTCTCCAATTGTCGCCGCACAACGGTCGCCCTAGCGTCGCCTATGTTCGCCCAGATTCACCCAGATTCGCCGTTAAATTTTGAGCATACCCAAAAAACGGCGGCGAACTGAAAATTTTGGCGAATGTTGGCGAATGTTCGCCCTTTGTCTCACTTCATTCGCCCTTGGTCGCACTATAGTCGCACAATTCGCACCAATTCGCCCTGATTCGCCAATTTGCAAATTCCAATTATTGGCAACGCTGCTTTTTGAGCGAATAGGGCGACAGTAGCGCTGTTGATGTGTCTCTCACTATAGTCTGTTTCTTTTCAACTGACGGTAAAAAAATGCATGCAAAGTTCCCATCAGGATTTCTCAGTTATTTTGAAGATTTTGTAGTGAAATGTGGTGCTAATTATATAAACTTGGAGTTAACCCCTTCACCCCCATAATTTTCATTCTGGCTAAAGATAGACGATTTTATACAGTTTCAAGACGACCTATGTTATTCAGAGGGTTTATTGAGATCGTATTTAGCCATATGAGTCCTAGAGGTAGATTATATACTAAAGAAAATCGTATATTGGTAACCAGAATATGATGAAAATTATGTCATGGTGGTGAAGGGGTTAATATGATGCAGAGACATGATTTCATATTTTTCCATTAAGTATCGAGAAATGGGATTCAATACCGTCAGATGAAATGAAACTGAGTATACCGTATATACCGGCGTATAAAGAAACATTTCTAAGCCTTATATACACCCTGCAAAACCATGGGTGGTCTTGTACAAAGAATATCATTTCAATGCAAGTGAATTTGGAGCGCCGAGATTCATCAGCTGATTTTCCGAGTGACCAAAATCGCCGAAATACGAAAATTTAATCATAAGTACTATATACATAACAGTAGGTTATGTATACTTACCTAATTAATTCTTCATAATATTTCATAATAAACTTATATAACACGAGTTATAAGTTCAAACTATGGTTCAAATTAAAAGTCAGTGTACCGGAACCATTACCGAAACACGTGTTGTGTGGCATTGTCGAGTGTGTATGTGAGGCATAGTTATTTCAAAAGGCCCTGTCTAAGCTGTATTTAAGGGAACGTTCGAATGGGGCGAACGTCTTAAAATTTCAAAAGGAATGGTGTAATGGTGAGAAAGGGGTTTAGAATACAATCCTTCAAGTGGAAATCTCCCCTTAAATCGACAAATGATAACTCGAATTAGAGGAAACAAACTATCATAATAGTGAAAGTGTTAATTTAATAGTTACTTCTACTTAACCCTTTGAAGATTAGGACGCATTTTGACAGTATATTCTGACTACCTTTAGAAGATTTTATCTAGCTTTGGAATGATCTATGGAACTAGAAGGGTAAAGAGTATCTCAATTAACCCTCTGACCTCCATCTACACTTCCTAATCTGAATACAATAGTCTTATAATTGCAAGGAAACAAAAAATAAATCCATAATTGTATCTTGAGTGGGAATACACCTATTCCATAGATGCACAGACACTCAGACATACCCACACAATTATATTTACATTTTGATTCGAGGGCATATGTTTTTTGTAATAGACCTTATGTAAACGAGATTGTGAACTTCGAACGAAAATATAAAACAAAGTTAATGTTTTCTATGGGACTGTTAATTGTTCAGAATAATTCGTCAGTGTATTATTGTTGTTCTCCCAAGTATTGTTCAGATATTCCGGGATAAGGCTTGTACACATTGATCCATAGATACACACACACACACACACACACACACAATTTCCAGCTTTTCCACATTTCGCCTTTTCACACACACACACACTCACTACAGCACACATACATGCACAGTTGCACACACACTCTACAACACACACACACACAGAATGTCCAGGTTTTCCACATTTCTCCTTTTCACACACACACACACACACACACACACACACACACACACACACACACACACACACTCACTACAACATGCATACATGCACAGTTGCACACGCACTCTACAACACACACACACACACAGAATGTCCAGCTTTTCCACATTTCGCCTTTTCACACACACACATACACACACACATGGCATTCGCCATATTCGCCATAAGTCGCACAACCTCCGCGGTTTTATCTCATTACATCGTCCAACAATCGCCGTGCATTCGCTATTTTCGCCATCATCGTTCGCCACTTTAGCCATGAATCGCCCTCAATTGTCGCACACCATTCATCATTTTCGCCAAAAATTTCGCCATATTCGCACTTTGGTCGTACTTCCGTCGCACTGCAATCGAGGAAATTCGCCTTTTTCGCTTTCATTCGCTAATGAAAAAACCCTATTCGCGGCGAATTATGGGACATAGAAAAAAACACGGTCGCACGGCATTCGCCATCGAAAAGTCGCACAGTGGGATACCCCCTTAATAGTTGGCGACATCCCCGACTAGACAGACGACTACTACGAGGAGCTCGGTCAGGAATAGAAAGACGAGCTGCCCCATACACATGCTGTCTGGAGCCAGAATTGACACCTGACCCCTGAAGCCCCCAGGCTCAGGGAACTGCACCTGCTGGAGCCTTGCCAGGACCCCACCTGAAGAAGGAGCTGCCCTATATTTGTTGGCCTGGATCCAATATTGACAACCTACTTCTGAAGCCCTCAGGCTCAGAGGGCTGTGCTACCAACCTCACGAGTCACTAGAGACACTGAGGCCCCAAGTCCAGCCAAGATAGTGTTATATATACTTTCCCTTGTTGTTATATTGTTATTTTGTCTTGTTTATTGTCTGTATAAATAATTTATATTTTGTGTAAATTCCGTGTGTTTCTTGCTCTCCAGCCAAGCACCCCCTATTCTAGCGCCTAATTTTATTGTCACTTCAAACTTATTTTAAAAATTGTACCTCATAAGCTGCCAGACCAGTGTTGACAATAACAGTTGAAGAAAAATGCGCTCGTGTTATGCTGGCTTAAGTACTGGTTGGATAAGTACGGTAATGAGTGATGAATGATGATGGTATTGTAATAACGAGTCTAATGTTCCAGTGGTAATGAGTGGTGGTGTAGTGGTGATGAATGGTGTGTTGGTTGTGTGGTGAATGATGATGGTATTGTACTGAGTGGTGGTGTAGTGGTGATGAATGGTGTGTTGGTGTTGTGGTGAATGATGATAGTATTGTGATGAGTGGTGGTGTAGTGGTGATGAATGGTGTGTTGGTGTTGTGGTGAATGATGATAGTATTGTGATGAGTGGTGGTGTAGTGGTGATGAATGGTGTGTTGGTGTTGTGGTGAATGATGATAGTATTGTGATGAGTGGTGGTGTAGTGGTGATGAATGGTGTGTTGGTTGTGTGGTGAATGATGATGGTATTGTACTGAGTGGTGGTGTAGTGGTGATGAATGGTGTGTTGGTTGTGTGGTGAATGATGATGGTATTGTACTGAGTGGTGGTGTAGTGGTGATGAATGGTGTGTTGGTGTTGTGGTGAATGATAATGGTATTGTGATGAGTGGTGGTGTAGTGGTGATGAATGGTGTGTTGGTTGTGTGGTGAATGATGATAGTATTGTGGTGGTGTAGTGGTGATGAATGGTGTGTTGGTTGTGTGGTGAATGATAATGGTATTGTGATGAGTGGTGGTGTAGTGGTGATGAATGGTGTGTTGGTTGTGTGGTGAATGATGATGGTATTGTGATGAGTGGTGATGAATGGTGTGTTGGTTGTGTGGTGAATGATGATGGTATTGTACTGAGTGGTGGTGTAGTGGTGATGAATGGTGTGTTGGTGTTGTGGTGAATGATGATGGTATTGTACTGAGTGGTGGTGTAGTGGTGATGAATGGTGTGTTGGTGTTGTGGTGAATGATGATGGTATTGTACTGAGTGGTGGTGTAGTGGTGATGAATGGTGTGTTGGTGTTGTGGTGAATGATGATAGTATTGTGATGAGTGGTGGTGTAGTGGTGATGAATGGTGTGTTGGTGTTGTGGTGAATGATGATAGTATTGTGATGAGTGGTGGTGTAGTGGTGATGAATGGTGTGTTGGTGTTGTGGTGAATGATGATAGTATTGTGATGAGTGGTGGTGTAGTGGTGATGAATGGTGTGTTGGTGTTGTGGTGAATGATGATAGTATTGTGATGAGTGGTGGTGTAGTGGTGATGAATGGTGTGTGGTGTTGTGGTGAATGATGATAGTATTGTGATGAGTGGTGGTGTAGTGGTGATGAATGGTGTGTTGGTGTTGTGGTGAATGATGATAGTATTGTGATGAGTGGTGGTGTAGTGGTGATGAATGGTGTGTTGGTGTTGTGGTGAATGATGATAGTATTGTGATGAGTGGTGGTGTAGTGGTGATGAATGGTGTGTTGGTGTTGTGGTGAATGATGATAGTATTGTGTTGAGTGGTGGTGTAGTGGTGATGAATGGTGTGTTGGTGTTGTGGTGAATGATGATAGTATTGTGATGAGTGGTGGTGTAGTGGTGATGAATGGTGTGTTGGTGTTGTGGTGAATGATGATAGTATTGTGATGAGTGGTGGTGTAGTGGTGATGAATGGTGTGTTGGTGCTGTGGTGAATGATGATAGTATTGTGATGAGTGGTGGTGTAGTGGTGATGAATGGTGTGTTGGTGTTGTGGTGAATGATGATAGTATTGTGATGAGTGGTGGTGTAGTGGTGATGAATGGTGTGTTGGTTGTGTGGTGAATGATAATGGTATTGTGATGAGTGGTGGTGTAGTGGTGATGAATGGTGTGTTGGTGTTGTGGTGAATGATGATAGTATTGTGATGAGTGGTGGTGTAGTGGTGATGAATGGTGTGTTGGTGTTGTGGTGAATGATGATAGTATTGTGATGAGTGGTGGTGTAGTGGTGATGAATGGTGTGTTGGTGTTGTGGTGAATGATGATAGTATTGTGATGAGTGGTGGTGTAGTGGTGATGAATGGTGTGTTGGTGTTGTGGTGAATGATGATAGTATTGTGATGAGTGGTGGTGTAGTGGTGATGAATGGTGTGTTGGTGTTGTGTGGTGAATGATGATAGTATTGTGATGAGTGGTGGTGTAGTGGTGATGAATGGTGTGTTGGTGTTGTGGTGAATGATGATAGTATTGTGATGAGTGGTGGTGTAGTGGTGATGAATGGTGTGTTGGTGTTGTGGTGAATGATGATGTATTGTGATGAGTGGTGGTGTAGTGGTGATGAATGGTGTGTTGGTGTTGTGGTGAATGATGATAGTATTGTGATGAGTGGTGGTGTAGTGGTGATGAATGGTGTGTTGGTGTTGTGGTGAATGATGATAGTATTGTGATGAGTGGTGGTGTAGTGGTGATGAATGGTGTGTTGGTGTTGTGGTGATGATGATAGTATTGTGATGAGTGGTGGTGTAGTGGTGATGAATGGTGTGTTGGTGTTGTGTGGTGAATGATGATAGTATTGTGATGAGTGGTGGTGTAGTGGTGATGAATGGTGTGTTGGTGTTGTGGTGAATGCTAATGGTATTGTGATGAGTGGTGGTGTAGTGGTGATGAATGGTGTGTTGGTTGTGTGGTGAATGATGATAGTATTGTGATGAGTGGTGGTGTAGTGGTGATGAATGGTGTGTTGGTTGTGTGGTGAATGATAATGGTATTGTGATGAGTGGTGGTGTAGTGGTGATGAATGGTGTGTTGGTTGTGTGGTGAATGATGATGGTATTGTGATGAGTGGTGGTGTAGTGGTGATGAAAGGTGTGATGGTTGTGTATTGAATGATGATAGTATTGTGATGAGTGGTGGTGTAGTGGTGATGAATGGTGTGTTGGTGTTGTGGTGAATGATGATGGTATTGTGATGAACTGTTTACCGCAGTGATGATTGACAAAGCCACACTATCACAACCCATCAGAAAGAGAGAGTGAGTGTATGTGTGTGTGTGTGTGTGTGTGTGGTGTGTGTGTGTGTGTGATAGTGAGTGCGAGAATACAGAGACAATCTAGCTCGTGAGTGGTATTCGATTATACTGTATATAAACGTAAAACACCACAACAATTGGTATCAAATCGTTTGACGGAAGTTTGATTAAAAAAATCGGCGTCGACAGGAAGCTCGTTCAGTGATATTATATTTAGAATAAAGCGAAATAAAAACAAATAACCATGGGATGTTCAAGTTTTAACTAAAACTAGTACGTGTATGTGTACGCGAACGTGCCAGTATGAGTATTTCAAGTGATGTAATCTATATGTTTACAAGCCCATGTTTGTTTACAAGCCCATGTTTGTTTACAAGTGCTGCTGAAAAAGTGAAAATAGGATAGAGCAATAAACGCGACAGCTCCCCTCCGACCCTCCACACACACAGACACACACACACACATACATACATAGTACATACATACATAGCCACTCGTTGACAATTCACACACACACACAATATTTCCCGATAAATACCAATGTTCATGCGGAGGGGAGGGGAGGGTACACACAGATGCACGCACACATACATAGCCCTCCTGTATACACTCACAAGTTATTTGAATTTGTATCGAGCCCAAACTAGATAATCCAGTGGTAATAAACATAAACAATGCTTTATAGTTTGGTATTAAGTGTTAACAAAAACAAACAATTGTACCGGTATTCGTATTATGACTTGGGAGAGCTCACATTATCATCAACTGGTTGAACACATTGGCGCAACTGTCTGGAAAACTTCCAAATATTCAAGATACCGGTACTCGTTTCAGTGTTCCATGGCGTTACTATTCAATATTTTAATATATAATATTTCAATATTTTTAATATATTAATATATATTAATATTTTCAATATAATATTTCAACATTGTAAAAAAATTTTTGCCTGTGGTTGTTAATACATATTCATACAGGCACTTAACCCCTACTGTACCATAGCATAGTTGATTAAAAGTACCCTCCAGTACCAGACTTGTTAACAAAAGCAATGAGACAACACCCTCTACTCCAGCCGGCCTGGAGTAGCTGCTAGGGACCATGATAAGTGTTGTCAACTCCTCACACCAGTGCCTCCAAGTCATGTTAGCAGCTCCAGCTAGATATTAGCTAAACAAGGATCGTATATTACTGACGGCTGAGAGCCGTCGCTGCTACTGGTGTGTCACTTTTGTACTGACGCTGTGAGCCGTCGCTGGTATTTAAGGGGTTAAGCTTATAAACATACAGTACATAATAGTAGTTTTAACCCTTTCAGTACGGGTGACATCATATTAATTATATTCTGCCTACTATTAGTCAATTTTATTAAGCTTAGGAAGGACCTCCAGCAATTAAAAGGCTGTAACCTACCCCAAATACCCAGGGGAGGCCTCATAGGCATGTGACAAGGAGTTCCTGGATCTCCTATTTCATTGATCTGGCTTCCCTCACTGTTTCTGTTTGTGTCTCACCTACACGGGGTAATCCAGCTGGCTCTCACAAACACCTCCTCTTCCTATCCATATCACTACACTAAACTAGCACACTACTCTTCTTTCCAATAGATATGTACACCAAACAAAATTACAAATGTTTAATTTGGATCTCGTCACTCTCAACTTTGGGGGAGACACTTGTTACAGGCAGCTTTGTCTTTTGTCTCCTTCGTGCACATAGAAAAAAATATAAATACACCATTTAACTATTAAAGCTGCTTTCTAAGTTGCATAACATATTCTAAATATAGTTTGAAGAAAGTTAAAAAATAAGTCAGCCGTAATGAAAGGTTAATGCCAGTAATAAAAGTAGTTTTAAGTTCCATTGACGATAATAGGGTCTTCATAATTGTAAATCAGTTAACAATTGTACAGTACCGGTACCGGTACTAGGTGTTCAAGTTATAATACCTCATATATCTGGCAGTACTGGTAACACATATATTGTACAGTACCGGTACCGGTACTAGGTGTTCAAGTTATAATACCTCATATATCTGGCAGTACTGGTAACACATATATTGTACAGTACCGGTACCGGTACTAGGTGTTCAAGTTATAATACCTCATATATCTGGCAGTACTGGTAACACATATTTATGTAGGTTTTAGAATGGTCTGTACATAATCATTATTACTATTGGTAAAAGTAAAATGTGATAAATCATTAACCCCTTCAGTATGATGCACCATTTAAATTATAGTCTGCCTAGCACATGGCAAGTTTATTAAGCTTGAGAAAGTCTCGAGGAATCAATGGGGTAAATCTAGGTCAACCAACCCTGTGACTCCCATACGTCATTCATAACCGACTAATATAGTCAAATGATGGCCATAATTTAAGTACGGTATAAGGTTCGTGATGGTACTGGAGCCACACCAATATAACTGCGCTGTAAACAATCAGGGGTATAACACAGGGACTGGTAGAATAATTATAGTAGCCTCATTTACATTTATAACATTAATTTATATAGGTTTATTGCTGATACTGGTACTATACCACTTTTATATATACGGTACCTTTATATATTATAGACTCTTTACCTTTTCACATCTTTCAGCCCATAATGTTTTCCTAATGTGATGTTTTGAATGACCTTTCATGGTTTACTATTGGCACTGGTGATACGTTTCCCATATGAAATAGTATTGAAAATATTACTGTTTTTAGTTTCATGCTGCAAATGCACGTAAACTATTGCGCGTTGTATAGGTTTCATGATGAATATGCGTGGAGAGCGAAAACTATGAATTGTGTGTACAGTTCATGATGTACATATGGGATATACTGTATATTTCACAATTTTAGAAGTTAATTTTGACTTAAGCAAAACACAAATTATATACATGTACGAATGTATTGTATTTTGAAGACTAATAATTATAATATATTTATAATATACAGTTAAAGGAGCATTATCAGATATAAACTTACGACAGAAATAGCGTATCTTGCATTATTAACATTTATGATAGGAATAAGCAAAACAAAAATGCCCTTTTGAGGTTTTGAATGACTTTACACGGAATATCCTCGTGTTGGCCAATAACACCGTGAGCTGAAGGTATTGTGGCTAAGTAGTCGCATTATTACACTCTGGCAGCTTTGGTGGAGAGTGAGTTAGTGAGATATAGTGAAAGTGAGTGAGAGTGAAAGAGAGTGAGAGTGAGACCGTGCGAACCCTGAAGATGTTGTGGTAGAGTAATATTAATAAAACTGATTGATTGTTTGGTGTACCTGTCGACTAGTACGGAGGTCAGTCGGTTGTTGGGTCGGCTGATTAGTGTATTGGTATATACCGGTACTGAAAATGAAAGACAGAGTGGATAACAGGTACCGGTATATAGATATATCAATATAAAGACAGAGTGGATAACAGGTACCGGTATATAGATAGATCAATATAAAGACAGAGTGGATAACAGGTACCGGTATATAGATAGATCAATATAAAGACAGAGTGGATAACAGGTACCGGTATATAGATAGATCAATATAAAGACAGAGTGGATAACAGGTACCGGTATATAGATATATCAATATAAAGACAGAGTGGATAACAGGTACCGGTATATAGATAGATCAATATAAAGACAGAGTGGATAACAGGTACCGGTATAGATATATCAATATAAAGACAGAGTGGATAACAGGTACCGGTATATAGATATATCAATATAAAGACAGAGTGGATAACAGGTACCGGTATATAGATAGATCAATATAAAGACAGAGTGGATAACAGGTACCGGTATATAGATATATCAATATAAAGACAGAGTGGATAACAGGTACCGGTATATAGATAGATCAATATAAAGACAGAGTGGATAACAGGTACCGGTATATAGATAGATCAATATAAAGACAGAGTGGATAACAGGTACCGGTATATAGATAGATCAATAAAGACAGAGTGGATAACAGGTACCGGTATATAGATATATCAATATAAAGACAGAGTGGATAACAGGTACCGGTATATAGATAGATCAATATAAAGACAGAGTGGATAACAGGTACCGGTATATAGATAGATCAATATAAAGACAGAGTGGATAACAGGTACCGGTATATAGATATATCAATATAAAGACAGAGTGGATAACAGGTACCGGTATATATATATATATCAATATAAAGACAGAGTGGATAACAGGTACCGGTATATAGATAGATCAATATAAAGACAGTGGATAACAGGTACCGGTATATAGATAGATCAATATAAAGACAGAGTGGATAACAGGTACCGGTATATAGATATATCAATATAAAGACAGAGTGGATAACAGGTACCGGTATATAGATAGATCAATATAAAGACAGAGTGGATAACAGGTACCGGTATATAGATATATCAATATAAAGACAGAGTGGCTAACAGGTACCGGTATATAGATAGATCAATATAAAGACAGAGTGGATAACAGGTACCGGTATATAGATAGATCAATATAAAGACAGAGTGGATAACAGGTACCGGTATATAGATATATCAATATAAAGACAGAGTGGATAACAGGTACCGGTATATAGATAGATCAATATAAAGACAGAGTGGATAACAGGTACCGGTATATAGATATATCAATATAAAGACATAGTGGATAACAGGTACCGGTATATAGATATATCAATATAAAGACAGAGTGGATAACAGGTACCGGTATATAGATAGATCAATATAAAGACAGAGTGGATAACAGGTACCGGTATATAGATAGATCAATATAAATAAATAGTCAGAGAAGGGGATTCTGTGTGTACACGAGCTCATTTATACCCAGTAGGCCAATTAATTAGCACAATTGATAAACATACCACTCATTACAAAGTAGAGTTCGATGTTTAGTTCTGTTTCAAATGTTACGATAGTTAATATATAAATTTTGAAACTAAGGGTATTAATGTAACTCTGAGCCTACCGGTACATATTTTTGTGGGTATTATTATCAGTTTATCCTACTAATTGGACCACCTGCGAGCGATTTGCTTAGTTTTACCAACATCCGGAATATTTACACCTGCTCCTCTTTTGCTATTTATGCTCTATCCAGTAGACCAACGGTTTGGTTTGTTATTGTATGTTTTTGCGTTTCTCCTTTCCAAGTTAATTAATAGTTATAAAAACATAAATAAAAGTATCCCTGGACTACCTGGAAATGTTGCCGACTGAACAATACCTAGATAGATGCCCAGTACATGTATACCCCATAGAAGGATCAATATAAATATATAGACATACTGGTACTGGTACTGGTACTGGTACGTGTGTTACATCACACTTGACAAAGGTACACTTCTAACACTGTGCGATAACAAAATAATCCGCCAAAACACTCTCATATTGGTTTTCGCCCTTTTACACTGCACATTATTATTATTATTATTATTATTATTATTATTATTATTATTATTATTATTATTATTATTATTTAATTTTTATTTTATTTGTTTGTATTATTACCGGTATTTTTTGTTATCATTATCTGAGAGTTTTTGGTTTTATCTTATCAAGAATAATTGATTAGCTTGGTTGCTTGTGGGAGTTGGGTAAATGATTGGCTTGTAAATAGTTGGTTGAATTTATGTTAATTGATTGGTTTGTTGATTCGTTGATTGATTGATTGATATTTATTGGTTGATTGGATGGTTGTTAGTTGATTAATTGGTATATTGGCTGATAATTGAATTATTGTTCATTGATTGGTTGGTTATTTATTGTAAACATATTTATTTGTTGATGGTATGTTGTTTGATGGTTGATTGGTTGTTTGTTTTTTAGTATTGTTCACATGTGTGGGGAGGATCCTCTCACACAGCACTTCTAGACAAAGTAGAAAGGAAAGCCTTTCGTATCATTAACTCACGTCCTCCCACCGACTCTTTACAATATCTCTCTCTCTCTCTTCGCCGCAATGTTGCATCTCTCTCGCTATTCTATCGCTACTAGAATAATCAGTGTTCCTCAGAGCTCTCTCAGTGTATACCACCTCCTCTACGTAGAATACGTAGTACCCGTCTTGCAACACAATCCTACCCCTACTCTGTGCAACTCTCCAACTCAAGAGGGGAGCTCTGGGAACACTGAGGGACTCCTGGTTGACAAACAGGGGACCAAGCCTCTTCAACAAAATGCCAGAGAACGTGAGAAACTTGATGGACGTGCCAACGGAAGTATTCAAGAAAGCCTTGGACAACCATCTCAAGTCGGTGCCTGATCAGCCATACTTCGCGGGGGTGAGAGCTGCCCCCTCGAATTGCCTGTTGCATCAAGCACTGGCAGTAAACATACTCGGGGGGGAGCAACTCTCGCCGAGGCCGACGAAGGATGGCCGAAACAACTCCAGGTAAACTCCAGGTAAGAGTGAAACGATACTCCCAATCTTTCTTCTATTCAACAGCTGAGCTCTGGAACTCTCTCCCCTCATCCATCTTCCCCTCATCCTATGACTTAAATTGCTTCAAACTCCGTGTGTCCAGATATTTGGGATCGAAAATTCCTTGATTTTAGTCCTGTCACTCTTGCAACTCTGGGGGAGGCACTCTTCACAGGCAGTTTTGCCTTTTGTCTCCCTCATCCACATAGAAAAACAAATACAAAAAGTATATATATACGGTACTGTATATATAAATCCATAGTCGGGGAACGGACGTCTATATGGTAATGAAGCAGCAAGCATTACACAATCTGACATGGAAGGCTACACGACATAAACAAGCTAAAAGTACTGCCATTTCAAGGTTTTCTGCCATTTTCTAGCGCAACTTAGACTGTTGTTTTTACTAATACACGGCCTGGGCCTGAGGGTATTTTGGCCGAGTATTATTAACTAGTTGCCTCCTCTCAACAGCTTTCCGGTAGATCCTCTATTGGAAAACGGTAAGCGGGGAGAAGTAGGGAGATAGAGAGTGTGTGTTACAAGGATTTACAAGGAATATTTAGTATCTCTGAGACCTAGCGGTCCATTCTGTGGAGATACTCGAAGTGGAAGGAGAGAGACTGTTTAGTGTACTACACTCATTACAGAGTGTACAAAATACTATCTACTCTCTTCTTGAACTGCTCTACTGAAGAACTGTTTACAACTTCGGAGGGAAGTTTGTTTCAGGTAGAACAGATCTTATATGTGAAAAAGTGTTCACAAATACTAGTGCTGAACCTTTTCAATTCTAATTTCCAGCCATGGTTGAGTGTTTTATTCATATTGAGGCTAAACATTTTGCTATAATCCACTTTGTCAAAAACTTCAATGAACTGATCTCGTAGTCTGTGAGAGAGACTCGGAGAGTGTTTGAGTGAGTTACAAAAGACAGTAACTCAAACCTTGCAGCTCCCTTCCAGGGAGATATTATTAGTGAAAAAAAAAAAAAAAATTTAGTGCAAGGCTCTCAGTATAAATGTTATGCCCACAATAAAAATAGCTGCCACCAGCATCACCAACAACACCAGGCCAGGGCACCAAAACACCAGGACCTCACGTGACCTGACCATTTCCCGGAGTGCCGGCAGAGGGCCCAAAAACACAAACCACCATCCAACATGCCCCTCTAGCCCCCACAGGAAAGGACCAGAACTCCCCAGAGCAAGAAGAGACTATTCCAGCCAAATTGACCAAGATAAGCCAGCTAGGTATGAGACTACCAAATCTTGGTCTAAAGACGGGATTGTCCCCAAGTTCGAAACTGCCATTCTGGTCCTAAGACAGAACCGCTGAGTACGCCACCAGCAAGTAGAAACGACAGAAGGAAATTGAGACTCGATGTTCATACCTCTGGTCAACAACAACAACTTGATGTTCATACCTCTGGTCAACAACAACAACTTGATGTTCATACCTCTGGTCAACAACAACAACTTGATGTTCATACCTCTGGTCAACAACAACAACTTGATGTTCATACCTCTGGTCAACAACAACAACTTGATGTTCATACCTCTGGTCAACAACAACAACTTGATGTTCATACCTCTGGTCAACAACAACAACTTGATGTTCATACCTCTGGTCAACAACAACAACAACTTGATGTTCATACCTCTGGTCAACAACAACAACTTGATGTTCATACCTCTGGTCAACAACAACAACTTGATGTTCATACCTCTGGTCAACAACAACAACTTGATGTTCATACCTCTGGTCAACAACAACAACTTGATGTTCATACCTCTGGTCAACAACAACAACTTGCGTGTGAGCCAGCCGTTACCAGGCGTTTCTAGTGGTACGATACCTAGCCTCCAAGCTGATCAACACCACCAGAATAAAGAAATTGCTAGCAGTACGATACCTAGTCTCCAAGCTGTACCACACAAGAAGAAAGTGAGCCCCCTCATGCGAAAATCCAGACCCAGCCGGGAACGAGAGACAACAGAAAGATAGAAAGAGTCGAAAAGAAAGCTACAAGACAAGTATGACGCCAGGGCAATCGTTCAAGTAAAATAACTAATTGTCCATTTCTACATGCGAGACCCTTCTACCTCCTAGTAATTCTCTCTCTCTCTCTCTTCCCCCCCCCCCCCCTTCCCCGGAAAACAATGTACACATATCCCCTATGCTTGTATTCTTGCTGAATATTTTTCATAGTATTATAGTCAGGCATTCTGGTTCGATATAATATACAGTAGAAGATTAGATAGCGAGACTTAATTTACCATCACTCCAACACCCGCTCGTACATACTTTTATATTTAGTGATTGTCCCAGATATATAAATGTTATGATAAAACTTAAATGAGAATAATATCGTCAAGATAGATGAGAGAAAACGTGAACTCGTGAGCAGCAGTAACTAAATTTACTTTGCTAAATATCGTACGCTATGATATTATTAGCCTCTTTAAAGTTCATATACAGGATGTCTGTGGTTCTACTCTTGTTATGCTCACTTAAACACTTCATGGAAGAATGTCAGCAAGCTGATAGAGCATGATCAGTGTCAATTAATCCTTGAAGAGAGTGAGAGTGAGAGAGTAGGGGAGAAAAGCGAGAGAGAGAGAGTTGGGGAGAGAGAGAGAGCACTAACGTATAGCCGAGATTTTAGCCAGGTGGCCCAAATTACCTGAGGTAGAAAAAGGTGGGAAGAGTTTGGAGTGTGCCATACCCGCGATAATGTTAACCATTTACCAGTTTGTTTTATATTTATTATTTTTGTTATAGCCTACCGTACCGTAACCGTTACCATAAGGTGACACATCTATACCCTTAAACTAGTTACAACTTGGGTCGCTGATGTTATAGCCTACCGTACCGTAACCGTTACCATAAGGTGACACATCTATACCCTTAAACTAGTTACAACTGGGGTCGCTGATGTTATAGCCTACCGTACCGTAACCGTTACCATAAGGTGACACATCTATACCCTTAAACTAGTTACAACTGGGGTCGCTGATGTTGTAGCCTACCGTACCGTAACCGTTAACATAAGGTGACACATCTATACCCTTAAACTAGTTACAACTGGGGTCGCTGATGTTCTCTTTAATATTAAAAGGGATCTTAATGCATCTTGATATTCCCGCACACAGAATATACAGCCTCCAAGTTTAGACATATACCGAAAACACTATATATACAGTATATATCTATATATATATATACTGTAACATGGTGTGAGTGTGTGAGAGTGAGAGTGAGTGAGTGAGTTTTGATGTGTTTATTATGCAGCAAACATTACAAAGGCACACAATGGTCTCGTATACTAAGGTCTCTTGGTTACACACTGTAGAGACGAGAGAGAGAGAGAGAGAGAGAGTGTGTGTGTGTGAGTCTAAATCCAGGCCACGTTTATTTCCACTCATAATTTGTTTTTCTGCAAAGCCGAGAACATTGTTTATGGTATATAATGATGTGGGTTGTTATATATATATATATATATATATATATATATATATATATATATATATATGTTTTCAAATTACCATGATTGGCCAGTCTGTTGTATGTCATTTTATAAATTAGTATATAATTTATATATGTATACCGGTATATATTGTTTTTCATTGTGAGTGAGGGAGACAAAAGCCAGAACTGCCTGTATCGAGTGCCTCCCCCAGAGTCGAAAGTCTGAAAAAATGAGCGAATCTGGTATAACACCTTGTTTAACGTGTTGTTAAAGTGGTGATGGGCTGGTCTATCCGAGTGAGAACTGAGCGATCTCTGCCATACCCATAGCTTACTCTGACTGTTCCTTTTCCTTATATATTTTCTAGATCTCAAGTGACGGCGTCTCTTCCGTGGATTGACCTCCCAATTTACCAAGATTGGAAGCCAAAGCGTCACATTTTTCCTTTGCCTCTCAACTTTCTCTTCATAATTGCTGAGGGGCACAGGGCCCTGGGTGGGGCTTTGGTTTCCCTGGCGTTTCCGCACCCTCCTCAGCTCCCCGCCATGGAGTGGCTTCGGTCACCCAGGCTTTATTGTGGTGGGCAGGGAGAGTTCTGTGGGGGCGCTCGGTTATGGCCTTGGCCTTGCTCGGGGCCTTGGGGCTGTTCGGCCAGGCAGCTTGGGGAACAACAACAACAACGTGTTGCATAATTAAGCAGGTGTGACACTAACATCATAGCTGATGTGAATATCCTCGGAATATAAAGTATTCTAAAATGTAGTCTGGTGTTTGTCTGTAATATAGCTCTGACATAAAATGTAGTCTGGTGTTTGTCTGTAATATAGCTCTGACATAAAATGTAGTCTGGTGTTTGTCTGTAATATAGCTCTGACATAAAATGTAGTCTGGTGTTTTGTCTGTAATATAGCTCTGACATAAAATGTAGTCTGGTGTTTGTCTGTAATATAGCTCTGACATAAAATGTAGTCTGGTGTTTGTCTGTAATATAGCTCTGACATAAAATGTAGTCTGGTGTTTGTCTGTAATATAGCTCTGACATAAAATGTAGTCTGGTGTTTGTCTGTAATATAGCTCTGACATAAAATGTAGTCTGGTGTTTGTCTGTAATATAGCTCTGACATAAAATGTAGTCTGGTGTTTGTCTGTAATATAGCTCTGACATAAAATGTAGTCTGGTGTTTGTCTGTAATATAGCTCTGACATAAAATGTAGTCTGGTGTTTGTCTGTAATATAGCTCTGACATAAAATGTAGTCTGGTGTTTGTCTGTAATATAGCTCTGACATAAAATGTAGTCTGGTGTTTGTCTGTAATATAGCTCTGACATAAAATGTAGTCTGGTGTTTGTCTGTAATATAGCTCTGACATAAAATGTAGTCTGGTGTTTGTCTGTAATATAGCTCTGACATAAAATGTAGTCTGGTGTTTGTCTGTAATATAGCTCTGACATAAAATCTGTCATCTGTCTCTCGTTATTTTAATCTAGTACTTGAAAATGTTGACTACTCTTAAGTTGTAGCGGATCCAGACTAGACTGGTAAGACTGGTTGTGACACACCGGCTTCGGCTCCTATATAGCTCAACCAATAAACTATGACAAGCAGTAGATCTAAATCAGTCCAACTAAGCCAGCTCCAAGTTTAAGTTATAACCTTACCTAATATAAAGTTATAGTACCGTACTGGGTAAGATCTACCGTACCGGTACTGGTTGTAATGGTCAGCTGGTTGAGTTGTCCAGTCACCGCTAATCTGGCATATCAATGTTCAGGTATCACGGGATATACGGTCATTACCTTAGCGATTTATTAGTACGGGTAATATCATCAATAATAATATCTTCTCGAAATAGGCCAAATATATTAATTTGATCAAGTAACTAACATATGCTAATATTCTTTGATAGCGAGAGGCTTTGATAATTCCTTTGATGTTTATATAAATTTATATGTGAGTCTGGAACTTACCCGGCAGAGGAGTTCACAAAGCCACACGGATTTTTTAATATATATACCTAGCTATTTATTTGAACTATATCCAATACATGCATATTCCTGTTTATTGGTATTCCTGTTTATATCTATACAGTTTATGTATATATTATTTATATGAATTGCTCTATATAGTTTTTCAGTCCAACCCTCCCCCCCCCCACACACACACATTGTATATAATTATTATCTCCTCACCTCCACAGTGTTTTTAAAGTGGATGTTTGTACTGTGGTTGAGGGAGAAGTTCCCTTCCTCCCTCCACCTCCTCCTCCTCCCTCTCTCTCTCTCTCTCTCTCTCTCTCTCTCTCTCTCTCTCTCTCTCTCTCTCTCTCTCTGTCTCTGTCTCTGTCTCTCTCTCTCTCTCTCTCTCTCTCTCTCTCTCTCTCTCTCTCTGTCTCTCTCTGTCTCTCTCTCTGTCTCTCTCTCTGTCTCTCTCTCTGTCTCTCTCTGTCTCTCTCTCTGTCTCTCTCTCTCTCTCTCTCTCTCTCTCTCTCTCTCTCTCTCTCTCTCTCTCTCTCTCTCTCTCTCTCTCTCTCTCTCTCTCTCTCCTTTCTACATATTATTCTCTGATCATTCTTTATGTTTTACGTTATTCTTATTTTTAAGTCTATTGTTCCTTCCCTTTATATTGTATATTTATTTTTAAGTCTATTGTTCCTTCCCTTTATATTGTATATGTATTTTTAAGTCTATTGTTCCTTCCCTTTATATTGTATATGTATTTTTAAGTCTATTGTTCCTTCCCTTTATATTGTATATGTATTTTTAAGTGTATTGTTTCTTCCCTTTATATTGTATATGTATTTTTAAGTCTATTGTTCCTTCCCTTTATATTGTATATGTATTTTTAAGTCTATTGTTCCTTCCCTTTATATTGTATATGTATTTTTAAGTCTATTGTTCCTTCCCTTTATATTGTATATGTATTTTTATTTTTATTGGTCTCTTTAAAAAAAAAAATCTCTTGACCCTCTCTGTAAATCCCCATTATTTGTTTTTCTCCGTCTTTATTTTCTCTTGATCTGTTTTGTTGTTGTTGTTGGACTGTACTGCCTGTTCTTTGTGTCTCTTCCCGAATCTATATATTTCACCCTCAGCTCGTTTTCACCATATACTGTACAGTACGGTATATCTCGTTCTGGTGTTCTCTTGTCATTTCCTCTCTTCTCTGCATTTCTCTCTCTCTTTTTTTTTTATCCCTTCATCCTCCCTCGATTTGTTCATTTTCTGTTTCTTTATCTCTTGCTCTTTTTTCCATTTCCTTTTATATTCGTACCGGTTTCATCCTTTCTTCGTGTACCTCAGTCTCTCTCTCTCTCTCTCTCTCTCGCTCTCTCTTTTATATTCGTACCGGTTTCATCCTTTCTTCGTGTACCTCAGTCTCTCTCTCTCTCGCTCTCTCTTTTATATTCGTACCGGTTTCATCCTTTCTTCGTGTACCTCAGTCTCTCTCTCGTCTCTCTCTCGCTCTCTCTTTTATATTCGTACCGGTTTCATCCTTTCTTCGTGTACCTCAGTCTCTCTCTCTCTCGCTCTCTCTTTTATATTCGTACCGGTTTCATCTTTCTTCGTGTACCTCGTCTCTCTCTACGCTCTCGCTTTATATTCGTACCGGTTTCATCCTTTCTCTTCTTCGTTCGTGTACCTCAGTCTCTCTCTCTCTCGCTCTCTCCTTTTATATTCGTACCGGTTTCATCCTTTCTTCGTGTACCTCAGTCTCTCTCTCTCTCGCTCTCTCTTTTATATTCGTACCGGTTTCATCCTTTCTTTCTTCGTGTACCTCAGTCTCTCTCTCTCATCTCTCGCTCTCTCTTTTATTCGTACCGGTTTCATCCTTTCTTACCTCTCTCTCTCTCTCTCTTTTTTTCGTACCGGTTTCAGTCTTCGTGTACCTCTCTCTCTCTCGCTCTCTCTTTTATATTCGTACCGGTTTCATCCTTTCTTCCTTTCTTCGTCTCTCTCTCGCTCTCCTCTTCGTAACGGTTTCATCTCTCTCTCTTTTATTCGTACCTCAGTCTTCTCTCTCTCGCTCTCTCTCTCTCTTTAATATTCGTACCGGTTTCATCCTTTCTTCGTGTACCTCAGTCTCTCTCTCTCTCGCTCTCTCTTTTATATTCGTACGGGTTTCATCCTTTTCTTCGTGTACCTCAGTCTCTCTCTCTCCTCGCTCTTATTTTATATTCGTACCGGTTTCATCCTTTCTTCGTGTACCTCAGTCTCTCTCTCTCTCGCTCTCTCTTTATATTCGTACCGGTTTCATCCTTTCTCGTGTACCTCAGTCTCTCTCTCTCTCGCTCTCTCTTTTATATTCGTACCGGTTTCATCCTTTCTTCGTGTACCTCAGTCTCTCTCTCTCTCGCTCTCTCTTTTATATTCGTACCGGTTTCATCCTTTCTTCGTGTACCTCAGTCTCTCTCTCTCTCGCTCTCTCTTTTATATTCGTACCGGTTTCATCCTTTCTTCGTGTACCTCAGTCTCTCTCTCTCGCTCTCTCTTTTATATTCGTACCGGTTTCATCCTTTCTTCGTGTACCTCAGTCTCTCTCTCTCTCGCTCTCTCTTTTATATTCGTACCGGTTTCATCCTTTCTTCGTGTACCTCAGTCTCTCTCTCTCGCTCTCTCTTTTATATCCGTACCGGTATCATAGTTTCTTTGTGTACCTCAGTCTCTCTCTCTCTCTCTCGCTCTCTCTTTTATATTCGTACCGGTTTCATCCTTTCTTCGTGTACCTCAGTCTCTCTCTCTCTCGCTCTCTCTTTTATATTCGTACCGGTTTCATCCTTTCTTCGTGTACCTCAGTCTCTCTCTCTCTCGCTCTCTCTTTTATATTCGTACCGGTTTCATCATCCTTTCTTCGTGTACCTCAGTCTCTCTCTCTCTCGCTCTCTCTTTTATATTCGTACCGGTTTCATCCTTTCTTCGTGTACCTCAGTCTCTCTCTCTCTCTCGCTCTCTCTTTTATATTCGTACCGGTTTCATCCTTTCTTCGTGTACCTCAGTCTTCTCTCTCTCTCGCTCTCTCTTTTATATTCGTACGGTTCATCACTTTTCTTTCGTGTACCTCAGTCTCTCTCTTCTTCGCTCCTCTTTTCTTTTATATTCGTACCGGTTTCATCCTTTCTTCGTGTACCTCAGTCTCTCTCTCTCCTCTCTCTCGCGCTCTCTCGTCTTTTATAGTCGTACCGGTTTCATCCTTTCTTCGTGTACCTCAGTCCTCTCTCTCTCTCCAGCTCTCATCTTTTATTCGTACCGGTTCATCCTTATCCCCTGTTCTTCGGGTACCTCAGTCTCTCTCTCTCGCTCGCTCTCACTCTTTTATATTCGTACCGGTTTCATCCTTTCTTTCGTGTACCTCAGTCTCTCTTCTCTCTCGCTCTCTCTTTTATATCGTACCGTTTCATCCTTTTCTTCGTGTACCTCAGTCTCTCTCTCTCGCTCTCTTCTTTAAGTTCGTACCGTTTCATCCTTTCTTCCGTTATACCTCAGTTCTCTCTCTCCTCCGCTCTCCATCTTTTATATTCGTACCGGTTTCATCCTTTCTCTTCGTGTACCTCAGTCTCTCTCTCTCTCGCTCTCTCTTTATATTCGTACCGGTTTCATCCTTTCTTCGTGTACCTCAGTCTCTCTCTCTCTCGCTCTTCTTTTATATTCGTACCGGTTTCATCCTTTCTTCGTGTACCTCAGTCTCTCTCTCTCTCGCTCTCTCTCTTTATATTCGTACCGGTTTGCATCCTTTCTTCTTCGTGTACCTCAGTCTCTCTCTCTCGCTCTTCTTTTAGATTCGTACCGGTTTCATCCTTTCTTCGTGTACCTCAGTCTCTCTCTCTCTCGCTCTCTCTTTTATATTCGTACCGGTTTCATCCTTTCTTCGTGTACCTCAGTCTCTCTCTCTCTCGCTCTCTCTTTTATATTCGTACCGGTTTCATCCTTTCTTCGTGTACCTCAGTCTCTCTCTCTCTCTCTCTCTCTCGCTCTCTCTTCTCTCTCACTCTCACTCTCTCTCTCTCTCTTGTAATACTATTCCTTCTCGATAACATGGTAAATGAGTTTGTAATAACACTTGGAAAAGGAGGAGAAACCAGAATAGTAAAGAGGAGGACGAAGAAAGGGGAGGAATACTAATAAGAAAAAAGATGAGGAGGAGGAGTACTGTACAAAGGAAAACAAGCAACAACCGATATATTGATCCTTACGAGGCTGCTTGTAACTAAACTACCGATCCTATGTGAAAACCGGAAAGGATAGCACAGTATAAAGTGGTGCTATTTGTTTTTGTGTACGTAGTTAATCTGGGATTGAGAGCGAGATATATATCGAGACAACGGTTGAAAGTCTGAACAGTACTACACTCAATGACACTACTAGGTAGTCCATTCCATAAGTTTATCACTCGATTAATACAGACGTGCTTTGCCTAATGTGAATGAAAAGGCTTTTCAATGATCTTACAACCATTTCCTCTTAGTGTAATTTCAGTGATCAATTGTGAAGTATTTGTTGACGTCCATATTGTCAATACCTTTAATAATATTAAACGCTTGAATAAGGTCCCCTCTTAGCCTGCGCTTTGTTAAACAATTTTTGTTTGACTCTTTTAGACGTTCTTCGTATGACTCGTTTCTTAGTTTAGGAATCACTCTTGTTACTTTCCGCTGTATTCTCTCCAGTTTATCGATGTCCTTTCGATTATATGGACACCAACATTGTCCACAGTATTCCAGATGGGGGCGAACCAAATAATTATATAAAGTGAGAATAGCATTTTCGGATTTGTATTCAAATGATTTTCCTTTAATCCAATAATTGTGTTTGCTCTCTTAACTACCGGTACTGTATTTCCTTTAATCCAATAATTGTGTTTGCTCTCTTAACTACCGGTACTGTATTTCCTTTAATCCAATAATTGTGTTTGCTCTCTTAACTACCGGTACTGTATTTCCTTTAATCCAATAATTGTGTTTGCTCTCTTAACTACCGGTACTGTATTTCCTTTAATCCAATAATTGGTTTGCTCTCTTAACTACCGGTACTGTATTTCCTTTAATCCAATAATTGTGTTTGCTCTCTTAACTACCGGTACTGTATTTCCTTTAATCCAATAATTGTGTTTGCTCTCTTAACTACCGGTACTGTATTTCCTTTAATCCAATAATTGTGTTTGCTCTCTTAACTACCGGTACTGTATTTCGGTACATTGTTGGCTGGGTTATAAATTACTTGATATTGTTACTCCTAAGTTGGTTTCTTTATCAGTATTTGTGGAGTTAATTACCATTCATTGAGTCGTTTGATTTTGTATTCTTGTGTCCTATAGCCATTGTAATACTTTACATTTTTCGGTATTGAAACTCATATGCAAGGTTCGGGCCCAATATGGTAATTTATCTAAATTAATTTGGATCTGTTGTACCTGCAAGGGAGATGCTACTATGTTCGCTATCTTGGTAACGTACATGAAAGATTGTCATCGATGCTATTGATATATATTAAGAAAATAACAGGTCTGAGCACTGATCCCTGGGGCACACCACTTGTGACATTTTTCCAGTCAGAGGCTTTACCATTTATTACTACTCGTTGCTTAAGCTCAATAAATCAATTATCAATCCATGTAAGAACGCACCCTTCTCTACCATGAGCTTTTAATTTTATCAAAAGATGCTTGTGGGGGACTTTGTCAAAGGCTTTCTGGAAATCAAGGTAGACATTCAAGGTAGACAATGTCAATGGTTTAATTTTGTCATGCATATTAAAGATGTTGAAAAAAGTCAAGGAGTTTTGTCAAGTATAAACGCTTGTTTCGGACACCATGCTTTGATTCTTGCATTATGTTTTTTTCTTCTAAATGGTTTACCAATTTATCTATGATTGTTTCGAGCAAATTAAATATGATTGAAGTTAAACAGATTGTTCGATAGTTGCAAGGTAGTGATTTGATGCCTTATTAAAATATAGGAGTTACATTAGCTAATTTCCATTCATTGGGTACAATGTCACTCTGCATTGTAT
>CM064504.1:44557459-44594994 GCA_032716605.1 Paralithodes platypus | reverse complement strand
AAAAAAAACACGTTACGTCCCAAAGCAAAGTGTTAGCTATATAGTCCTATGAAATCAAACAGGGCTATGGGAAAATAGGAAGCCTAAGTTAAAAGTGATAGTGAACATCGTATATCACGTAAATAAACTAGGAAAGTATAATACAGATAATTAAAGTCAGGGGAACTTTTAACTTTTAGCTTGGGAACAGACGTATGCTGTAAACAAAATACTCTCGGTGACCGCAAAGACCATAAAACACATATATATCCCCTCGCTCTCCTGGACACGTCCCCTCCCCTCCCCCTATAACGATTTTACCAAAACGAAACTTAACCTCGACAGGAAAGGGTACCTACAAAACAAATATCGTAAATAATAGCAAACAGAGAAAAAACAATTTTTTTAAACAAATTAAATCTGTGCAGATTATTTCTCGACCATATCGCAGGTTAGTAGTGGACATTTTGGGGGGAAAGATCTCCCACGCAACCAAATGTGTGAAAATTCGAACCCTGAGCAGTTTTGAATCAAGTTGATAGGTAAAATATGAAAAATAAAATAGATAGTGTATATAGGTTGCCTGGATTGTTCGATATTTTCCTAGAGTGCCGTATATTCCGTTAAAACAGTCGACCAAAAACGGGAAGGGAAAAGTGGTTAGGGCAGTGAGAATTCTGTTTCATAAGATAATTATTGAAAGTGTTACTTAAAGTATCTTAAATTTTAACCATAACGAGTTTAAACGAATGCCCCCCCCCCCCCACCACCCCCCCCCCACACACTCCCCACAGACTGCGTAACAAACACCTCCTTGTCCTCCAAGACCCCCCCACCCCCCCCTCTTCTCTCTACCCTGTAAGGGCGGGTGGAAAAAAATAAAATAAAAAATGTTTACCAGAAACAACTGTACGAGTTGTAAGATACACATGCATAATGGCACCGCATGTCGATATGCAAGCAACCATACCACTGGATTTGCATAGGATTGACACCAATAAATGAGCCGTACAATACAAGAGGGAAGAACCTCCATTTCTGCGATAGTTGTTTCGATATCACATGGCAAGTCATACAGACTGTAGAAAATACAGAAGTACAAGATAGACTGAAATATAGCCAAGACATAGCTACCTTTCACAGAAAATGGGGAACTATTGGGGCCTCAGGGCCCATACAAATATCACAACCCACACATGCACACCTTCCCATGAAAATGCCCACATTGCCTCCTGCACATCAACACACATCGCCTGCCGAACAACAACCTTTCGCACCCTACATATCCACAAACCCTGCCGCACATCTCCCCACACCTCCCCAGACCCAGAACACACCCACATTAATCCCATCTATGGCCATTGACCACCCTACTGCTGTTGATCAAATACATTGGCAGGATGAACGTAGGATGCAACAAGCCCCCATATCAGGCTCCCCTTCCACATCGTCTCCCCCCTCACCACTGCCACCTGCCCACCTACAACCGACCCGTAACTCCACCCCCCTGCAGGCCTCACCCACACATTCACCAAGCCCACTATCACCCACAACCACACTTAGCTCACCACATAACCCCTTGCAGCCCCAGCCACCTACTGGGGTTGTCTACACCAGTGTGCAGATATTATCTGGAAAGAAGGTGCTACTTTGGTCAAAAGGGCGAATATAATGGGAATGCATGTAGATTTGCTCATCCCAAAATTTGCAACAACATAACCAGTCATGGAAAATGTAGATTTGGTGAAACCTGCAAATACCACCACCCATCCCTTTGCAAGACATCACTTGAGAACAAGACCTGCTACAATATGAAATGCCCAGCTTTTCATATTAAAGGGACTTGGAGATATGCTAGACCTAACACGATGGTAGCCCAAAAAACTCTCTAGCTATGCGAGGACGAGACAGAGGAAAAAGGCAAGGAGGGAAAGGGCAGATGAAGATGAAGAGACTGAGGGAGATGGAAGAGCACATAGAACACCTCGAGCACCTCCTGGCCTCCAAAGAGTGGCCAATACATCCCGAAGACTATTAGGTACACATAGTACTCCAAACAATCCCTCCCCAATCTTGTTTGCAAATATCCAAGGCCTAAAAAATAGAACCACGAACAAAGTACCATTTATTAGGGGCCTGCTAGAAGAAGGAAACGCTATATTTGCGGCTCTCACAGAAACTCACATTAAGATCAGGAAGATAGTGAGGTATGGATTCCTGGTTACAACCTACATAGGGCGGACAGAACGCATAGATCACATGGAGGTGTAGCCTTGTACATACATGACTCACTGATATGTACTGAATTCCTAAATAACAGTAATGAAGTGGTGGAAATACTTGGAGTTAAAATAGAATCCCTAAATTTAGCAGTTATTGTTACATACAGGCCTCCAGACTCATCCCGAGAAGAATTCAAAACCCAGCTCAACAAAATAAAATCAGAATGGAAACCCTGGGGAACCCAACACCAAATATTATATGGCTAGGAGACTTTAACCTACCAAACATTAAATGGAGACAACTAGAAAACCAGTTAGTGGCAAATAACACCGGAAAAGCAAATACTAATACGAGAGAGCTTTTTGAACTTTGTGATTTTTTTAGTCTTACCCAACATATTGCTGAACCCACACGGGAAAACAATATCTTAGACCTGGTCTTCACTAACAACGACTCTCTAGTACACAGCATTAACATATCTGACACAACATACTCAGATCATAAATTAATTGAGATCAAAACAACCTTAGAAAGTGTACAGACAACCTCAGAATCGAGAACAAAAACCGGCCCCTTCAGTAAATTTAACTTCAATAACAAAAACATTAGATGGGAAGAGGTAAATCAAGAAATGGAGGAAATAGACTGGGAAGATTTAATGGATAACCTGACACCAGCAGAATGTCTAGTCTTAATAACAGAAACCATGACCCAAATCTGTAGCCACCATATACCTGCAAGACAAACAAAACAAAGAAGCAAACAAGATCGGGAAAGGAGGAGGCTGTACAGAAGAAGAAAATTACTCACACAAAGATGCACACATCAAAATCTACAGGATAGGCAAAAGGTCGAAATAGATAGAGAAATTGTGGAAATTGAACAAAGGCTAAGAATATCATATGAACTACAACATATGGAAGAGGAGAGGAAAGCTATTGCAGGTATAAAGGAAAATTCCAAATACTTCTTTTCATATGCCAAACAAAAGGCTAAAACAACATCAAACATCGGCCCACTGAGCAAAGGGGACGGCTCTTTCACAGGGGACAAAAAGGAAATGAGCGAACTCTTAAGCAGGCAGTATGAAATGGCATTCAGTGAGCCTGATGAAACAAAAGTCATCAGAGACCAAAATATATTTTTCATGGAAACCTCCCCCACGGAAACCCCTCAGATGCTGGATATTGATTTCGGTCCAAAAGACATAGAAGAGGCCATTTCCAACATGCCATCCCACTCGGCACCAGGCCCGGACTCATGGAATTCGATCCTAATGAAAAAATGTAAGGAAAACCTCTCAAAACCCCTGGCTATAATGTGGAGAAGGAGTCTAGACACTGGTGACATACCAGATAGCTTGAAAAACGCAATAATTGCCCCACTGCATAAAGGAGGGAGTAAAGCACTACCAAAAAACTACCGCCCAGTAGCTCTAACCTCTCACATCATTAAAGTTTTCGAGCGAGTCCTGCGAAGCAAAATTTCAACATTCATGGAGACAAATGAACTACACAACACCGGTCAACATGGGTTCAGAGCGGGAAGATCATGTCTCTCACAACTTTTGAAACACTATGACAAAATTATTAAAGCGCTAGAAGAAAAGAAAAACGTGGATGTCATTTACACCGATTTTGCTAAGGCATTTGATAATTGTGACCATGGTATAATAGCCCACAAACTGAAAGCAAAAGGTATAACTGGGAAAATCGGACGGTGGATATACAATTTCCTCGTAAACCGAAAACAATCGGTAGCAGTAAACCAAGTCACTTCTGAGCCTTCGGATGTCAAAAGCTCAGTGCCCCAAGGAACAGTGCTAGCGCCCCTTCTGTTCCTCATACTAATTTGCGACATAGATACCAACACCAGACACAGTACGGTGTCGTCTTTTGCTGATGACACAAAATTAAGCAAGATAGTAAACACACAAGAGGACACGGGCCGACTGCAGGAAGACATGAATGTAGTGTTCCAGTGGACCAGGGAAAACAATATGCAATTCAATGAGGAAAAATTCCAATTAATACGGTACGGAGATAATAATGGTGTTAAAGAAATTACAAATTACTTAACAGAATCTAACCACATAATAGAACGGAAAGACAGTGTGAAAGACCTTGGGGTATTAATGTCTGAAAATATGGGTTTCAAAGTACATAACCAGGTCAAAGTGGTGGCTGCGAAACGTCATAACGGGTTGGATTCTGCGTACTTTTAAAACACGCGGTGAATTGCCTATGATAACGCTCTTCAAATCTCTAGTGCTACCGCGGCTTGAATACTGTAGCGTATTAACATCCCCATACAAAGCAGGTGAAATAAATGACGTAGAGAGTGTACAAAGAAATTTCACTTCGCATATAAGTTCGATAAAACATCTACACTATTGGGAGCGTTTAAGAGCACTGAATCTGTACTCACTGGAACGTAGAAGAGAACGTTACCTAATAATATACACGTGGAAAATCGCAGAGGGTTTAGTACCAAACCTACATACTCCGATAGTCATGAAATTCAGTGATAGGAGAGGCTGGGAATGCGAAATCCCCCAGATGAATAACAGGGGTGCTATGGGCTCTCTGCGAGAGGGCTGGTTATCACACAGAGGCCCACGTCTCTTCAACAAACTCCCACGGCGAGTAAGAGACATGAGGGACATCTCGTTAGACAACTTCAAGAGAGCCCTAGATGTCGAACTGCAAAAAGTGCCAGACGAGCCCATCCTCGCAAGGGAGCGAGCTGTCGCTTCAAACAGTCTACTGCACCAAATCACCACCCATAACGAGGGGCGTCGCGCTCCTTGGTGCCGCTAGAAGAGCGGCGAACACATCTAAAGGTATCTAAAGGTAAGTTATATGAGTGAGAGTGATGTTGGGTGGGAGGAAGGGCACCGGCTGACAGAGGACAGAGGTGCAAGGAGGTGATTCATTAGTGACCACCCCTTCGGAGATCAGGGCGTCTGGATAGCTAGATAGATATATATAATCAGTATAATTATATAGTAAAGTAGAAGTTCTGGTTTGCCTAAAATCAAAACGACATATCCAACTCTGCAATGGGTTATCATATTTTTGGCCGTGAACCTTGACTATTGAACGCATTCAAAAATATGTTTTTGACGGACCGTTACATTGACCAACCGAATGTTCGTGTGAAGTTTCATGAAAATCCGGACAGACACACACACGACAGACATTTCGGCCCGTATTGTACCAGTATGGGAGAGTCAATGCCACTCCTGTACACGAGTTGATCACTTTAAACATATACCGTATTATTTATTATATTTTAATAATTAATATATGTATTATTATTTGTGTATTTATTTATATATCTGTATTTATTTTATTTTCATGTTTTTTTCTTGTTTTGTTATATTTATTTATTTATTATAGTTTGCGGGGGGAGGGGTATCTAGGCACCATTGGTTCAGGGAAGTACCTCCGATGAGAGCTTTAGGTGGAGTATAAGGATTGCTAGACATTTTGTTTCACCACTTGGCTTCTTTTTGATGCAATACTTTATGTACCGTATCTTAGTTACATCAAAATGTTGCTTAGCTTGTTAGAATTGCTTGCACCCACTATTGTATTATTTATTTACTATCTATCAACCCGTCAACTATGTGCCCATCTATCCAGTTAACCCATCAGCCCTACAGATCCATTCATCCACTATCCAACCATCCATAATCACACCATTCGTTATCCAAACATAAACTGTCCAACCATACAGTATATTATACAACCATCCACTATCCAACCTTTCATTATCCATCCATGTAATATCCTTAGCTGTATATCCATTTAACCAACCAACCCATCCACTATCCCTCCCCTAACAGCCAATACCCCAAGCCAATAACCGCTCAGCCTTCAACACCGGCCAGCCAACAAATCCTGGCACATTACATTTGCTATTCATCACTCCGCGCTCATAATGGTGCCGGAGTTTTGGGGGGGTTTGTGTTTGTGAAGGTTTGGTAGGTTTGTGAAAGGAAGGTTTGTGTCTATGTATGTTTATGTGTGAGTGTATGTCTGTGATTGTTTAATATTGCTTTCGTAATTTATGTACACTCGACCAAAAAACAATGTTTACACTAACGCTCTAAACATTTTGGAAGTGGGTCGAAATCTTATGATAATACCTCACAGACGTATGTTTCACCCGATTCAGTCCGTTCACACTAGATTATTTACAGCTCACCATTGTAAAGATTGTTTTTTGGTTGAGTGTAGCCTACATTATAAATTTGTTGTATATGTGTTTCGAATGTTAACTGTATCCAATCATCTATGGTACCTTACCTCAAAAGGTAAGGTACCATAACAGCCAATAACCCGTCATCCTTCAACACCGGCCAATGAACAAATCTTTTTACATTACAGTTGATATTCTTCACTCCCACGCTGATAATGGTGGCGTAGGTTATTGAGGGATTGTGTTCATGTTGAGGGTTTGTGTGTTTGTGACTAGTTGATAATGCTGTACCGGTAGTTATTTTATATTGTCTTCGTTCATGTGTGTGTTTGCCTGGATATATGTGTTTCTTTATTGACTATCGCTCAGTCCAATATCTAACCATCCATTAATCTATCTATCCAATATCTATCTCCCAACAGCCAATAACCTATCATCCTTCAGCACCGGCCAATGAACAAATCCTGGCACATTACAGTTGTTATTCATCTCTCCGCCGCGCTGATTGATGTGGCGGAGGTCTTTACAAGTTTGTGGGGTTATTTTCTGGCTTGATTTTGTGCTAAGGGTGTGTGGTTGCGGTTGTTTAATATGTCTTTCTATATTCTTATGTGTTTGTTTAACTTCCAATATGGTTGTGTATGTGTGTTTGTCAGGGAAGGGTTTGTACCTTTGTATTTGGGTTAATGTTTGTTTTTTTATGGCAGTTCAATATTGCTGATTTGTGTTTGAGAGAGGGGGCTTGTGTTTCTCACTATGGGCTTGTGTTTGTGTAATGGTTCCACTAAAGCTGTGTATGTATACAGTCGTGAGCAGTAATTTGGATATGTATGTATGTACCGGTATGTAGGCCTATATACTCAGACACATACCCCATAGCTGGGGGTGGCCGACTTGAGACAGAGCCCGAATAGAAACAACATAATGGAAAACAAACTCGCATCTAGGTCACCCAGGACTCAGAGACCAAGGATCACGAGGGGCCTCCAGCAACTCCCAGGTCCCAGACCTCCCGGAGAGCTTCCACACAGCGGAGCACACCACTATGCCCGCCCATGTTACTTCCAGGCATGGCCCTTTATATATACACCGGCTCCCCAGGCCTGGCGCCTGACAGACTATTATCTAGTCCAACTGGCACTTGACCTCCACTTCTTACGACCTCGTTATCACTCATCTATTCACATACATTATCAATTCATTCCTATTCATTATCTTTTTTCTTGCCTATTCTTCAGTCTTCTCTCTGTCTTCCAATGTTTTTTTTTCATACCTCTCAATCTCCTCCGAGGTCTTCCTCTCAATCTATTTCCCCTTGTTTGTGATTAATATTCTCTGTGTAAGCTTTTCATCCTCCATTCGTTCAACATGTCCATACCAGCACAGCACCTTGCTTTCCACTCTGGCCAATAAGGGTTCCTGTTGTCCTACTCTCCTACGTACCTCTTCATTCCTCAAACTGTCTCTACGCGTTACTCCACACATACTTATACTTATTTCAATTTATAAACCTTTAAGGCCAAATTCTGAAGCATCTGAGATATATTTAAACATAGTATTGTCTCGTCTGTGTTCGATAAAGATTATAATAGGCGCTTTACTATCAATGCTCACGACTGTACTTCTGGCCAATATATCCTTCCATCTATCCTATTATTATCCTTCCATTTATCCTATTATTTATCCTTCCATCTATCCTATTATTATCCTTCCATCTATCCTATTGTTATCCTTCCATCTATCCTATTATTATCCTTCCATCTATCCTATTATTATCCTTCCATTTATCCTATTATTTATCCTTCCATCTATCATATTATTATCCTTCCATCTATCCTATTATTATCCTTCCATCTATCCTATTATTATCCTTCCATCTATCCTATTATTATCCTTCCATTTATCCTATTATTTATCCTTCCATCTATCCTATTATTATCCTTCCATCTATCCTATTATTATCCTTCCATCTATCCTATTATTATCCTTCCATCTATCCTATTATTATCCTTCCATTTATCCTATTATTTATCCTTCCATCTATCCTATTATTATCCTTCCATCTATCCTATTATTATCCTTCCATCTATCCTATTATTATCCTTCCATTTATCCTATTATTTACCCTTCCATCTATCCTATTATTATCCTTCCATCTATCCTATTATTATCCTTCCATCTATCCTATTATTATCCTTCCATCTATCCTATTATTATCCTTCCATCTATCCTATTATTATCCTTCCATCCTATTATTATCCTTCCATCTATCCTATGATTATCCTTCCATCCTATTATCCTTCCATCTATCCTATTATTATCCTTCCATCCTATTATTATCCTTCTATCTATCCTATTATTATCCTTCCATCCTATTATTATCCTTCCATCTATCCTATTATCCTTCCATATATCCTATTATGTATCCTTCCATCTATCCTATTATTATCCTTCCATCTATCCTATTATTATCCTTACATCCTATTATTATCCTTCCATCTATCCTATTATTATCCTTCCATCTATCCTATTATTATCCTTCCATCTATCCTATTATTATCCTTCCATCTATCCTATTATTATCCTTCCATCTATCCTATTATTATCCTTCCATCCTATTATTATCCTTCCATCTATCCTATTATTATCCTTCCATCTATCCTATTATTATCCTTCCATCTATCCTATTATTTATCCTTCCATCTATCCTATTATTATCCTTCCATCTATCCTATTATTTATCCTTCCATCTATCCTATTATTATCCTTCCATCTATCCTATTATTTACCCTTCCATCTATCCTAGTATTTATCCTTCCTTGTATCCATTTATCTATCCTTTTATTTATCCTTCCTTATATCCTTGTATTTTTCCTTTGACCTATCCTTATATTTATCCTTCCATGTACCGGTATCGGTATCGTTGTCTAGCAAACCTCTGCAGGAAGGAGAACGTGGGATTCGTCGACACCTGGGACAATTTCTACTACGATGACTATTTGTTTTCGGACGATGGAGTTCATCTGAACCAGGTGGGAGCAGCACGTTTTGGGCGTCTTCTCAACGATGCGGTGAAGGATTTTCGGAGAAGAAATCGACTCAGCACACGACAACCAGGAAGGAGGACCGAACACAGCGAGGACGGCAACCTGCAAAGGAATTAAATACTAATCCGTCAAGAACCGCGAATTTGGATAAAGCTCCACCAACACGACCCAAATTCAAAACCGCCAGGGATAACGACCGAGGACCGAGGACAGCCATGAATGTAAATGTAGATCCGACCAGAACCAAAAATTTGATTAAAGAACGTTCTGTGAGTTCTAAAACCGCAACTTTAAAGGTTTTCTATGCAAACGCTCGCTGCATACGCAATAAATTTTCAGATTTAGAGGAACTAGTGTTTACAGAAAATTATGATGTGATTGGCATAACAGAATCTTGGCTCAATACAGAAAATAGAGACTTTTTAGCAGAGTATTCACTTCCCGGTTATGTAATGTTTGAGAACAGCCGAATAAGAGAGTTCACTCTATCAATTTGTTCGATCGCCGACCCGTGGTAATAACGTTCTTGACCTTGTACTTGCAACAAAAGAAGAATTAATAGAGAATTTGAATGTTGGTGATGAATTCAGTAACAGCGACCATCATACAATAACTTTCACTTTAAAGTTTACTAGTAACGAACCAAATATCAGCATAAAAAAAGTGCCTAATTTCAAGAAAGCAAACTTTCATAAACTTAGAGCTATGTTTAAAGAAACTGACTGGAGCTTTTTAATTAACAATAACGACATAAATATATCTTGGGAATTATTCGAAACCACTTACCTAAAAGCAGTGCAGGACTGCATACCATCGAAAATACGGCATACAGGCCATAATAATAAGCCCAAATGGTGGAATAAAGATATTTCAAACTGTCTGCTTGCTAAAAAGTTTGCTAATGATAGATTAAAATCCTTACAAAATGACGAAGAACGGGTGAAATTTGTAGAGCTACGACGCAAAGCCAAAAAGTTAATTAAGCAAAGTAAAAAGACCCTGGAGTTACATGTTGCGAATCAAAGTAAAACAAACCCGAAAGAATTCTATAGTTATATCAGAAAGAAAAAAGTAGTTACCGGTACTTCAACTGTTGGACCGTTAGTCGATGAAAATGGAGAATACACCAAAGACGAAGTACAAATGAGTAATGCCGTCAATACCTTTTTTGCATCAGTTTTTACAACGGAAGACCGCAGTGATATCCCTACACCATCGCCGATTCAGATTAATAATTCAGATGTTCTAAGCAATATCACTGTTACAGAGAGAGAAGTATTGAATTATTTAGGTAAACTCAAGGTAAATAAAACGCCTGGACCTGATACAATCTCACCTAGAGTCCTAAAGGAAGCTAAGGATGAGCTCTCCAAACCACTGCCATTGCTATTCAATAAATCCTTGCAGTCTGGAACTATGCCTGATCAGTGGAAGCTAGCCAACGTAACACCGATATTAAAAAAAGGCAGCAAATCCCTACCCAGTAACTATCGTCCAATTAGCTTAACCCCAGTTGTATGTAAAATGCTAGAAACACTCATAAGAGAAAGACTATTAAATCACTTAGAGGAAAATAACATACTTAACACCTTACGAGCGGCCTATGCGGTTTATTTATGTGTACCGCCCAGCGGGGTGTTTTTAGCCAAAATAGGGCTGTTTACGTGATCATTTTCATGCCTAAATAAGACCCAGAACGTAAAACAAGTATCTATCCCTGAAAGGGCATAAACAGAGCTTTCGAATGACACCATAACGATCCTTGTATGATGGATAGTTTTCTTGCAATAACCGTGCAACCCGAGTGCAAAAAGCAGGTAATTCGGTACTTTCGGTACATAATTGAGTATGTAGCGAGTGAGAGAGGGAGGAGGGAGCTGAGATTTGTGTCAGTAGGTTCGCCGCGGTGGTCTGGAGCAGTCATACGCTCGCTAGTCTCCTGCCACCACTTGTCTCTCTCTCTCAGCCACATTACGTGCTGAAATTGCCACTCGAGTTATGTCGAGCGCCGCCACATAGTCCAGCTTTATTAAATACGACTTAAGTGGTGAGCCGCTAATAAAGGGTTAAAGATACTCAACACGGCTTTCGTAAAAAAAAATCCTGTTTAACAAACCGTAGACTTCTTCCATGATATCCTCAACCTCTACGATGAGAGTAAAGCTGTAGATATTATATACCTTGATTTTCAAAAGGCCTTTGACAAAGTTCCCCACAAACGTTTACTGCTAAAACTAAAAGCGCATGGAATACAAGACGGTGTGTTGAAATGGATAGAAAATTGGCTCAGCGACAGAAAGCAAAGAGTATTCATAAACGGTAAGGCATCTAAATGGACCAATGTAAGTAGCGGGGTACCCCAGGGATCGGTACTAGGACCAATTCTCTTTCTAATTTACATCAACGACATAGATGAGGGTCTCACCTGTACAATCTCAAAATTTGCTGACGATACAAAAATTGCAAATAGCGTACTCTCAAAAGAACAAGTTGAAGATATGCAACACAATCTAGATAAGTTGTCATGTTGGGCCCAAATTTGGCAAATGAGTTTCAATGCGGATAAATGTAAAATACTACATATCGGATACCAAAATGAGAAAGCAAACTATTTGATGAATGGCACTCAGCTTAAGAATGTAAACAGAGAAACCGATCTGGGAGTAACAATATCGAGTAACCTAAAACCGAGTCAACAATGTTCAGAAGTTGTTAAGAAGGCAAACAAAATAATTGGCTTTATAGGCAGGTCATTTGAGCATAAATCCAAAGACGTTATCCTAACCCTTTACAATTCCTTAGTCCGCCCTCTTCTGGAATACTGCGTTCAATCCTGGTGCCCTTATTCCCAAAAAGATATAGACAAGCTAGAATGAGTTCAATGTAGAGTTACCAAAATTATACCTAGCCTAAAGAACAAACCATACTAGGAGTGTCTTAGAGAATTAAATCTATTTCCCTTAACCCAGCGCAGATTAAGAGGCGACTTAATTCAAGTGTTCAAAATCATCAAAGGCATCGACAATATGAACTGTAGTAAGTACTTCACTATCGACCAATCTAATTACACGCGGGGAAACGGGTGCAAAATTATTGGTAAAGCTTTTAACTCGCACGAAGCTAAAAATGTCTTCTTCAATAGGGTTGTCAACTTATGGAATGGACTTCCCCGAGATGTTATAGACTGCATCACCGTTGATTCATTTAAACTTCGCCTAGACAAATATCTCGCATCAAACCCGCGACTGACAGCGTTTGTAAATGAAAACTTTATTTTATCCTTCCCTCAGTTACTAACCCATCTGTCCCCTACTAACTTCCCAATCCTGCCACGGACATTAGTTCCAGGGCAGTAGTTCCCTTTCCAATGTTCCCTTACCCACTCTAAACCACTGTTTGGACACTTGATCCTCAGTGTTTTGGAGGACAAGCAGGCTAGAAGGGTCACTAGACCTGTTGTTGCTTGATTTCCTTTGTACTCCTCCTTTCATTTGTATCCACTATCCCTGCCATAACAGCCCTGGCACATTATATTTGGTATTCGACACCCCTACCTACCTATGTTCACCTATGTGGAGTTCGCCACTCTTGCTAGTGGCACCGAAGAGCGCACCGCCCTTCGTTGTTGTTTGAGAATTGGTGCAGCAGACTATTCGAAGAGGTGGAGCGCACCCTTGTTAAGATGGGCTCGCCTGGCACTTTTTGTAGTTCGACATCGAGAGCTCTCTTGAAGCTGTCTAACGAGACACCTCTCATGTCTCTCACTCGCCGCGGGAGTTTGTTGAAGAGACGTGCTCCTCTATGTGATAACCAGCCCTCTCGCAGAGAGCCCATAGCCCCCCGATTTATCATCTTGGGGATCTCGAATTCCCAGCCTCTCCTATCATTGAATTTCATTGCTATTGGTGTATGTAGATTTGGTACAAAACCCTCTGCGATTTTCCACGTATATATTATTAAGTATCGTTCCCTTCTACGTTCCAACGAATATAGTTTGAGTGATTTTAAGCGATCCCAATAGTGTAACTGTTTTACTGAGTTTATATGTGAGGTGAAGTTCCTTTGTACAATTTCTAAGTCATTAATTTCACCTAATTTGTATGGGGATGTTAATACGTTACAGTAGCACCAGGGATAGCTACAGATAGCACCAGGGATTTGAAGAGTGTTATCATAGGCAATTCACCGCGAGTTCTAAATGTTCGTAGAATCCAACCTGTTAGCCGTTTCGCAGCTGCAACTTTGACCTGGTTATTGTGGTTCGCTGGGGTTTTAGAGGGTTTGTGTTGGTTTTTAGGCTGTGTTGGGGGTTGCTGTAATTTTTGTGTTGAGTATTTTCAATGTTCCCGGTAGTTGTTTGTGTTTTTTGTGTTTGTGTTTTGTCTTTGTTTCTATCTCTTTATCTCTCTCTCTCTCTCTCTCTCTCTCTTTCTCTCTCTACTTTCTCCTCTCTTCTTTCTTCTCTCTCTCTCTCTCTCTCTCTCTCTCTCTCTCTCTCTCTCTCTCTCTCTCCTCTCTTCTTTCTTCTCTCTCTCTCTCTCTCTTTATGTTTGCGCACGATTGTGCTTACAATGTGTAATTATTTTCTCGTGTATAATGATAGTTTCATTGGGAAGGGAGGGGACCGTTGTGTTGTACGAGATGCATTATGTGTGGGATTTGTGGGAATTTGTGTGTGATTGTGTTTGTGTGATGGGATTTGTATAGTAGGATAGCTGTTTGGCTAGTTGGACTTGGCAACGATTGTGTTTGTGTGATGGGATTTGTATAGTAGGATAGCTGTTTGGCTAGTTGGACTTGGCAACGATTGTGTTTGTGTGATGGGATTTGTATAGTAAATAGCTGTTTGGCTAGTTGGACTTGGCAACGATTGTGTTTGTGTGATGGATTTGTATAGTAGGATAGCTGTTTGGCTAGTTGGACTTGGCAACGATTGTGTTTGTGTGATGGGATTTGTATAGTAGGATAGCTGTTTGGCTAGTTGGACTTGGCAACGATTTCTTCGATTGTACTTCCATTGACATGCATTTTGTTGGAATTGGAAGAGAGAGAAAGAGAGTTGTAGTAATGTGTGTCAGTGATGGCATTGTGTGTGTTGTGTGTCAGTGACGGCATTTTGTGTGTGGTGTGTCAGTGACGGCATTTTGTGTGTGTTGTGTGTCAGTGGTGGCATGTTGTGTGTCAGTGATGGCATTTTGTGTGTTGTGTGTCAGTGACGGCATTTTGTGTGAGTTGTGTGTCAGTGGTGGCATATTATGTGTCAGTGATGGCATTTTGTGTGTTGTATGTCAGTGATGGCATTTTGTGTGTTGTGTGTCAGTGATGGCATTTTGTGTGTGTTGTGTGTCTGTGATGGCATTTTGTGTGTGTTGTGTGTCTGTGATGACATTGTCTGTGTTGTGTGTGTGATGGCATTTTGTGTGTGTTGTGTGTCAGTGATGGCATTTTGTGTGTTGTGTGTCAGTGATTGCATTTGTGTGTTGTGTGTCAGTGCTGGCATTTTGTGGGTTGTGTGTCCTGTGACGGCATTTTGTGTGTGTTGTGTGTCAATGATGGCATTTTGTGTGTTGTGTGTCAGTGATGGCATTTTGTGTGTGTTTTGTGTCAGTGATGGCATTTTGTGTGTGTTGTGTGTCAGTGACGGCATTGTGTGTGTGTTGTGTGTCAGTGATGGCATTTTGTGTGTTGTGTGTCAGTGATGGCATTGTGTGTGTGTTGTGTGTCAGTGATGGCATTTTGTGTGTTGTATGTCAGTGATGGCATTGTGTGTGTGTTGTGTGTCAGTGATGGCATTGTGTGTGTTGTGTGTCAGTGATGGCATTTTGTGTGTTGTGTGTCAGTGACGGCATTTTGTGTGTTGTGTGTCAGTGATGGCATTTTGTGTGGTGTGTGTCAGTGATGGCATTTTGTGTGTTGTGTGTCAGTGATGGCATTTTGTGTGTTGTGTGTCAGTGATGGCATTTTGTGTGTGTTGTGTGTCTGTTATGGCATTGTGTGTGTTGTGTGTCTGTGATGGAATTTTGTGTATGTTGTGTGTCAGTGATGGCATTGTATGTGTTGGCATTTTGTGTGTGTTGTGTGTCAGTGATGGGATTTTGTGTGTGTTGTGTGTCTGTGATGGCATTGTGTGTGTTGTGTGTCTGTGATGGCATTTTGTATATGTTGTGTGTAATAACAGTGTCAGTGATGGCATTGTGTGTGTTGTGTGTCAGTGATGGCATTTTGTGTGTGTTGTGTGTCAGTGATGGTATTTTGTGTGTATTGTGTGTCAGTGACGGCTTTGTGTGTGTGTTGTGTGTCAGTGATGGCATTTTGTGTGTTGTGTGTCAGTGATGGCATTGTGTGTGTTGTGTGTCAGTGATGGCATTTTGTGTGTGTTGTGTGTCAGTGACGGCATTTTGTGTGTTGTGTGTCAGTGACGGCATTTTGTGTGTTGTGTGTCAGTGATGGCATTTTGTGTGTGTTGTGTGTCTGTGATGGCATTTTGTGTGTGTTGTGTGTTTGTGATGGCATTGTGTGTGTTGTGTGTCTGTGATGGCATTTTGTGTGTGTTGTGTGTCAGTGATGGCATTTTGTGTGTGTTGTGTGTCTGTGATGGCATTGTGTGTGTTGTGTGTCTGTGATGGCATTTTGTGTATGTTGTGTGTCAGTGATGGCAAATATTATATGGCTATGAGACTTTAACCTACCAAACATTAAATGGAGACAACTAGAAAACCAGTTAGTGGCAAATAACACCGGAGAAGCAAATACTAATACGAGAGAGCTTTTTGAACTTTGTGATTTTTTTAGTCTTACCCAACATATTGCTGAACCCACACGGGAAAACAATATCTTAGACCTGGTCTTCACTAACAACGACTCTCTAGTACACAGCATTAACATATCGGACACAACATACTCAGATCATAAATTAATTGAGATCAAAACAACCTTAGAAAGTGTACAGACAACCTCAGAATCGAGAACAAAAACCGGCCCCTTCAGTAAATTTAACTTCAATAACAAAAACATTAGGTGGGAAGAGGTAAATCAAGAAATGGAGGAAATAGACTGGGAAGATTTAATGGATAACCTGACACCAGCAGAATGTCTAGTCTTAATAACAGAAACCATGACCCAAATCTGTAGCCACCATATACCTGCAAGACAAACAAAACGAAGAAGCAAACAAGATCGGGAAAGGAGGAGGCTGTACAGAAGAAGAAAATTACTCACACAAAGACGCACACATCAAAATCTACAGGATAGGCATAAGGTCGAAATAGATAGAGAAATTGTTGAAATTGAACAAAGGCTAAGAATATCATATGAACTACAACATATGGAAGGGGAGAGGAAAGCTATTGCAGGTATAAAGGAAAATTCCAAATACTTCTTTTCATACGCCAAACAAAAGGCTAAAACAACATCAAACATCGGCCCACTGAGCAAAGGGGACGGATCTTTCACAGGGGACAAAAAGGAAATGAGCGAACTCTTAAGCAGGCAGTATGAAATGGCATTCAGTGAGCCTGATGAAACAAAAGTCATCAGAGACCAAAATATATTTTTCATGGAAACCTCCCCCACGGAAACCCCTCAGATGCTGGATATTGATTTCGGTCCAAAAGACATAGAAGAGGCCATTTCCAACATGCCATCCCACTCGGCACCAGGCCCGGACTCATGGAATTCGATCCTAATGAAAAAATGTAAGGAAAACCTCTCAAAACCCCTGGCTATAATGTGGAGAAGGAGTCTAGACACTGGTGACATACCAGATAGCTTGAAAAACGCAATAATTGCCCCACTGCATAAAGGAGGGAGTAAAGCACTACCAAAAAACTACCGCCCGGTAGCTCTAACCTCTCACATCATTAAAGTTTTCGAGCGATTCCTGCGAAGCAAAATTTCAACATTCATGGAGACAAATGAACTACACAAGACCGGTCAACATGGGTTCAGAGCGGGAAGATCATGTCTCTCACAACTTTTGGAACACTATGACAAAATTCTTAAAGCGCTAGAAGAAAAGAAAAACGTGGATGTCATTTACACCGATTTTGCTAAGGCATTTGATAAATGTGACCATGGTATAATAGCCCACAAACTGAAAGCAAAAGGTATAACTGGGAAAATCGGACGGTGGATATACAATTTCCTCGTAAACCGAAGACAATCGGTAGCAGTAAACCAAGTCACTTCTGAACCTTCGGATGTCAAAAGCTCAGTGCCCAAAGGAACAGTGCTAGCACCCCTTCTGTTCCTCATACTAATTTGCGACATAGATACCAACACCAGACACAGTACGGTGTCGTCTTTTGCTGATGACACAAAATAAAGCAAGATAGTAAACACACAAGAGGACACGGGCCGACTGCAGGAAGACATGAATGTAGTGTTCCAGTGGACCAGGGAAAACAACATGCAATTCAATGAGGAAAAATTCCAATTAATACGGTACGGAGATAATAATGGTGTTAAAGAAATTACAAATTACTTAACAGAATCTAACCACATAATAGAACGGAAAGACAGTGTGAAAGACCTTGGGGTATTAATGTCTGAAAATATGGGTTTCAAAGTACATAACCAGGTCAAAGTGGCGGCTGCGAAACGTCTAACGGGTTGGATTCTGCGTACTTTTAAAACACGCGGTGAATTGCCTATGATAACGCTCTTCAAATTTCTAGTGCTACCGCGGCTTGAATACTGTAGCGTATTAACATCCCCATACAAAGCAGGTGAAATAAATGACGTAGAGAGTGTACAAAGAAATTTCACTTCGCATATAAGTTCGATAAAACATCTACACTATTGGGAGCGTTTAAGAGCACTGAATCTGTACTCACTGGAACGTAGAAGAGAACGTTACCTAATAATATACACGTGGAAAATCGTAGAGGGTTTAGTACCAAACCTACATACTCCGATAGTCATGAAATTCAGTGATAGGAGAGGCTGGGAATGCGAAATCCCCCGGATGAATAACAGGGGTGCTATGGGCTCTCTGCGAGAGGGCTGGTTATCACACACAGAGGCCCACGTCTCTTCAACAAACTCCCACCGCGAGTAAGAGACATGAGGGACATCTCGTTAGACAACTTCAAGAGAGCCCTAGATGTCGAACTGCAAAAAGTGCCAGACGAGCCCATCCTCGCAAGGGAGCGAGCTGTCGCTTCAAACAGTCTACTGCACCAAATCACCACCCATAACGAGGGGCGTCGCGCTCCTTGGTGCCGCTAGAAGAGCGGCGAACATATCCAAAGGTATCCAAAGGTAAAGGTCTGTGTTGTGTGTCAGTGATGGCATTTTGTGTGTGTTGTGTGTCAGTGATGGCATTATGTGTGTGTTGTGTGTCAGTGATGGCATTTTGTGTGTGTTGTATGGCATTTTGTGTGTGTTGTGTGTCAGTGATGGCATTGTGTGTGTTGTGTGTCAGTGATGGCATTTTGTGTGTGTTGTGTGTCAGTGACGGCATTTTGTGTGTTGTGTGTCTAACGGCATTTTGTGTGTGTTGTAACGGCATTTTGTGTGTTTGTGTGTCAGTGACGACATTTTGTGTGTATTGTGTGTCAGTGACGGCATTTTGTGTGTGTTGTGTGTCAGTGATGGCATTTTGTGTGTATTGTGTGTCAGTGACGGCATTTTGTGTGTGTTGTGTGTCTGCGATGGCATTGTGTGTGTGTTGTGTGTCAGTGATGGCATTTTGTGTGTGTTGTGTGTCAGTGACGGCATTTTGTGTGTATTGTGTGTCAGTGACGGCATTTTGTGTGTGCTGTGTGTCTAGTAACGGCATTTTGTGTGTTGTGTGTCAGTGACGGCATTTTGTGTGTTGTGTGTCAGTGACGGCATTTTGTGTGTCGTGTGTCTAGTGACGGCATTTTGTGTGTATTGTGTGTCAGTGACGGCATTTTGTGTGTGTTGTGTATCTGTGATGGCATTTTGTGTGTATTGTGTGTCAGTTATGGCATTTTGTGTATATTGTGTGTCAGTGACGGCATTTTGTGTGTTGTGTGTCAGTGATGGCATTTTGTGTGTATTGTGTGTCAGTGACGGCATTTTGTGTGTTGTGTGTCAGTGATGGCATTTTGTGTGTTGTGTGTCAGTGACGGCATTTTGTGTGTGTTGTGTGTCAGTGACGGCATTTTGTGTGTTGTGTGTCAGTGACAGCATTTTGTGTGTTGTGTGTCAGTGACGGCATTTTGTGTGTCTTGTGTGTCAGTACCGGCATTTTGTGTGTTGTGTGTCAGTGACGGCATTTTGTGTGTATTGTGTGTCAGTGACGGCATTTTGTGTGTATTGTGTGTCAGTGACGGCATTTTGTGTGTTGTGTGTCTGTGACGGCATTTTGTGTGTTTTGTGTCAGTGATGGCATTTTGTGTGTGTTGTGTGTCTGTGATGGCATTATGTGTGTATTGTATGTCAGTGACGGCATTTTGTGTGAGTGATGGCATTTTGTGTGTTGTGTGTCTGTGATGGCATTTTGTGTGTGTTGTGTGTCAGTGACGGCATTGTGTGTGTCAGTGATGGTATTTTGTGTGTGTTGTGTGTCTGATGGCATTTTGTGTGTGTTGTGTGTCAGTGACGGCATTTTGTGTGTTGTGTGTCAGTGATGGCATTTTGTGTGTCAGTGACGGTATTTTGTGTGTGTTGTGTGTCTGTGATGGCATTTTGTGTGTGTTGTGTGTCTGTGATGGCATTTTGTGTGTGTTGTGTGTCTGTGATGGCATTTTGTGTGTGTTGTGTGTCAGTAATGGCATTTTGTGTGTGTTGTGTGTCTGTGATGGCATTTTGTGTTGTGTGTCTGTGATGGCATTTGGTGTGTGTTGTGTGTCAGTGATGGCATTTTGTGTGTGTTGTGTGTCTGTGATGGCATTTTGTGTGTGGTGTGTCTGTGATGGCATTTTGTGTTGTGTGTCTGTGATGGCATTTTGTGTGTTGTGTGTCAGTGACGGCATTTTGTGTGTTGTGTGTCAGTGACGGCATTTTGTGTGTTGTGTGTCTGTGATGGCATTGTGTGTGTTGTGTGTCAGTGACGTCATTTTGTGTGTGTTGTGTGTCTGTGATGGTATTTTGTTTATTAGAGTAGGTGCTGGGCAACTTTTTGTTTCCATTGTTTACATCTGCATAAATTTTGCTGAAATTGGAGAGAGAGGGTGTAAGGAATGTATGTTTGTGTGATGGAGTTGGTGTAGTGGGATGTATAGCGGCTTGGCAACGTTTTTTTGTATTGTTTCCATTTACATGCTGTTTGTTGAGGAGAGTGGGAGTGAGAGAATGGATGGTTGAATGAATGAATGCAATTGTTATTTGATATTATCCAACGCTTCAGTTAATGTAATTTCATTATACACAATAAAGGTTGTGAGTAGGTAATAAGAGTCTCCCTATTAAAAGTACGGTACCGGGTATATAATAATAATAATCCCCTCTGGTTATATTATTTAGCTCTAATTAGTAATAAGGCCAGTACTGCATCATTGCTTATTAAAAGTGGTTGTAATTATATTTTGAGTTACAAACATTACAATACCGGTACCAGTACGGTACGGTACTACGGACTCTAGTCTTTATAGTAATGATTTATACATGAATAGTGGGATTATAATGTACCGGTCATTTATAATTACTTGTGGCCAAATGTTCGTATCTGTATAATTGCAGTCATCATAACTATCCCTAATAAATACTATAGGACTTATATTAGTTGTAACATTTGTCTGATTTGCTTTGTTTTCGGTAACTCCTAGTTTACGCTTGTATATGTTAAGCAATTTTTCGTTATTACTGTTTAGTGTTATCACAGTACCATGCTATAAGGTACGGTGAATTTGTTTTAATTATTATTATTATTATTATTATTATTTTGTTTTAAATTGGTGTAGAAGTAAATTTCCATGGCAACATGGCGTTTGTTTGTGGAAGAGGATCATCCCCCAACTTTAGACCGCACCTCCATAGTCCATACGCTGTAGCTGTTGGTATATATCACTACTGGACCCAATGGATGGAGTGGTTGTTGAGGGAGGGGGACCATCGGTGCCAACAACATAATATACCAGTAAACGATAGTGCAGGGGAGTTTATCCTCGACAACTATTAATGCTACCACAATAATCATAAGATCAATAATAATTACAATAATAATAATAATTATTTAATAATACTAATATCATTATTATTTTATATTATTATAAAACTGATAATAAAATGAATCCTAACACATTAACGTAGGTGTTAGGTTTTTTGTAGCGGTTTGACATTTTTTGAAAGTTTCCCATCCCCCCAATCACTTACTCTTGTTCTAACACTTATATATATGGGTATCCACTGATTAATTTTACAATATGATAATCATTTTATCCTTGCAGCTGCCTCATGTTTTTTTCATTTTTTTATTCAGGGTTTATCTCCAAATGTTTAATTATTATATGGCAAATGGAGTGAGTGTGCAGCATACATAATCCTATGCTTTCTGCTGTGCCTCATCTCCAAGGCTTCTTTAGTTAGTTAGTTTAAGTATAATATGACAAAGTCACTGAGTGTGTATACATAAATCCAGTGCGTTCTTCTGTGCCTCATCTCCAGGTCTTCTTTAGTTACCGGTAGTTAGTTTAATTACAATCTTAAAATATTCTTGTTCTTTATATTTTTGCATAATGGGAAGTATCGTTGTTGACATATGTAGGGTAAAGCAAACAATGTAAACAAGTTGTCTGTAAACTAGCCCAGCCTTAAGCCACTCATTTTATATATTCACAAGTGTCCAAACTTTGTCAGCTCGAGGAATAATGACTTTACTTGACTAATTAATTTTGTGTCCTGTTTGATGATTAATTATATTTGCTTAACGTTTCTGTGTATTAATTCAGTACATCTATATTTATCTTACAGTTTATTATTTTTCTTGGTTATTTTCCCAATTATCTTTTTAGTTTACTGTGTTTATCTCCTATTATATTTTATGTTTATCTCGCTACTTGGCTGGCTTATTGTGTTGATAACCCTTTATGTGCACCGCCACACAAAGTGCCGTTCCAGTCTCATGTCCTAATGGCGGCGCTCCAGGCAGCCCTGTTCAGATCTGCCTCATTTGTCAGGTTTTTAAATTTAAGATCAGCTGATTCCACATCTTTCTTGGTCTACTCTTTGGTGCAGATCCCTCCACATTCATGGACTTGCATCTTTTCACCCAATTTAGTTTATCCATCCTCTCCACATGCCCAGACCACTCAAGCTAGCTTGTACGCATCTCATCAATGACACTCTTGATATCTACCGTCTCCTCAGCTCTTCACTAAATATCCTTTCTTGCAGTTTGGCCCCACACATCCATCTTACCATTTTCATTTTGTTGCGTTCTATTCTGTTAATATAATTAACTTTGACAGGCCACGTTCCTGAAGCATAGGTCATTGCACTTCTAAAACATGAAGCATACACCTTTCCCTTCAAATGGAGAAGAAGTCTTTTCATGGTTAGAATTGGCAGTAGTTTTCTGAACTTTCCCCAGCCACATTTAATTCTGGTGACAGTGGCGGACTTGGCCCCACCACCGGCAGAGATGGTATCTTCCAAGTAGCAAAACTCCCACCATCTCCAGCAACTCATTGCCAAAGTTCACACTCTCGAGCCGGTCATTCAAAACAAGCTCACCTTTGCTTACTATGCAAACAAATTTCTCAATTTCAGACTTCTTCCATGGCAGAGATCCTTTTAATCTAGTACAGTGCTTCTTCCCATGGTGTACCAAGCCACGGCAGACGCTACACTGAATTGAGTTCGCACCCACCCCTTTTCTGCATACTGTGCATGGGTATACATTATTTTGTTTTCTACATTTCCATGCCCCAATCTACTCTACAAAACCTTTGTTATATTTATATTAACTCTTAATCCTTTACTCGCCATGCCCTATCTCCATCTTCTGAACTTGGCCTTAGCATGCTGCACATTATATGCGATTAGAACTAGGTCATCTGCATATAGCAGCTCCCAAGGAAGCCCAGTTCTAATTCTACAGATAGTGTCTCCAGAACCATAACAAAGAGGAGCGGGTTTAACACAGAGCCCTGGTGGACTCAAACGCGAACTGTTAACTCCTCACTCAGTACACCTTTCACCCTCACTGCCGTTTGTGAGTCCTCGTACATCTTCATTATTACACGCACCAGCCACTCCTCTACGCCAAGTTTTCTCATAGCCCACTGCACAAACATCCCTAGGCACCCTATTAAAGGCCTTCTCCAGGTTTTCAAACACAAGATACAGATCCCTATCTCTAAGTAAATGTTTCCTGCACCTGCCTGATTATGAAAACAGCATCGCTTGTACCACGTCCTGACATGAAACCGAACTGCATATCATTGATAGAAATTATGTCCCTGTTCATACCTTTAAAGACTCGCATTGACCTTCATGACTTGGTCAAACATTTTCAGGCCCCATATAACTTCCTCTATCTAACGAATCCCCCTAGCCCGTGTACCGGCATATGTTTTCTATTACACCTAAGTCATGGTTATATATTAATATCTCAATTTAATCCTCTTTTTCAGTATGTGCTGTCTCCTAACCTTCCTCTTATTTACTTGCCAACATAACTTATATAGGCCTATATTAAAGACAAACTATATATTTTATTTCCCAACATTCGTTTTATTTATGTCTCAACATTCCTCTTATTTAATCTCAACATTCCTCTTATTTATCTCTCAACAGGCCTCTTGTTTATGTCCCAACATACCTCTTATTTATCTCCCAACATACTTCTTATATATTTCCCATCATGCCTCTTATATAACTCCCAACATGCCTCTTCTTTATCGCCTAACATACCGTACCTCATATTTATCTCCCAATATACCTCTTATTTATCTCCCAACATACCTCTTAATAATGTCCCAACATACCTCTTATTTATCTCCCAACATACCTCTTAATAATGTCCCAACATACTTCTTATTTATCTCCCAACATACCTCTTATTTATCTACCAACAACTTCTTAATTATCTCCCAACATATCTCTTATTTATCTCCCAACATACCTCTTTATAATTTCCCAACATATCTCTTATTTATCTCCCAACATACCTCTTTATAATTTCCCAACATATCTCTTATTTATCTCCCAACATACCTCTTTATAATTTCCCAACATACCTCTTATTTATCTACCAACAACTTCTTAATTATCTCCCAACATATCTCTTATTTATCTCCCAACATACCTCTTTATAATTTCCCAACATATCTCTTATTTATCTCCCAACATACCTCTTTATAATTTCCCAACATACCTCTTATTTATCTACCAACAACTTCTTAATTATCTCCCAACATATCTCTTATTTATCTCCCAACATACCTCTTTATAATTTCCCAACATATCTCTTATTTATCTACCAACAACTTCTTAATTATCTCCCAACATATCTCTTATTTATCTCCCAACATACCTCTTTATAATTTCCCAACATATCTCTTATTTATCTACCAACAACTTCTTAATTATCTCCCAACATACCTCTTTATAGTTTCCCAACATATCTCTTATTTATCTCCCAACATGCTTCTTATATATTTATCTCCCAACATACCTCTTAATAATGTCCCAACGTACCTCGTATTTATCTCCCATCCTGTCTCTTGTTCATCTCCCAATATATCTCTTAATATGTTTATCTCGCAATATATCTCTTAATATGTTTATCTCCCAACATAATATCTTAATATATTTTATCTCCCAATATATCTCGTAAAATTATATGTTTATCTCCCAACGTATTGGTTATACTGTATCATGTTGTGTTTATTGCTCTCAATTCATCCCTTATACACATGTTTGTCTCCCAGCATTCCTCCTTTGTCATGTGTAAATCTCAACTTACCCCGTTGTGTTTGTTTGCTCGGCAGGTATGTACGTGGTGCGGGGCGTGCATTGTGTGCGTGTGTGTACGTGTGATGGCTAATTAATGAGGTGGGTACGACATACACACACACACACGGACACCTGTTGCCGAGCCTCTGTCGCACCTGTTATGTCCCACACCGCCGGTACGGTAGGTTTTACTTTTGCGAAAAATGTTTAACCCCTTCAGGATTCAATGACGCGTTTCTTCATTATATTTTGGCTATTATTCGACTATTATATGCAGTTTAAGAAGGATATCTAGGAATCAGAGGGGTATAAACTATCCTATTTACTTCTAAAATTCCTACCTAAACTAAATAATATCTAATGATAGCCAAAATAATAAGAATACAACGTGTCCTCCTAATATATCGTGTTAGTGATTACAAAGAATAATTTCTCACCTGGTATATTCTTGTATTGAGCAGCATATGGACAGTTGGAAATATTATATATTTTATTATGTCTTCATAGCGTAATGGTTAGTGCGCGGAATTTCGTTGCAAGTATCCTAGGTTCGAACCCTTGGAGTATCACATATATTCATTAGTTTAATTGATGTCATTCATTAGGTATATTTGTAAGTTAATTGGTGGGTTAGTGATAATATGAAATTATTCAAAAAAGTTCAAATAGAGGGTTTTATTATTATATTTGTAAGCATTTCCCAATTAATTTAGTACCATATAGAATTTGATTCCTTATTTGTGTGTGAAAAATGAAACCCCCCAAATGTAGGACTGCAAAAGTGGCCATTACCGTGGAAATCTCTGGACTCGGACACCTGTTTTGTCTCACAGTTTTTGTAGGGAAAATACTTTACCTTGTTATATAGACATTCTGTTACTCGGTCTTATAAATTGACAATGACCGTAGAGTACCGTACTGTTCTTATGAGTATCCGTGATAGTGGTTTAGTTTAAAGCAGTCTTCTTCCAGCTTAAAAGTTAAGATCAGTCAAGAGAGGCGCCAAGGTTTGTGTCCCGAGCATGCCCACGAGAGGAATGAGAACCCATTTGATTTTCCTCTTATCCTTCCGCTCTGTGCCTCTAACTGTGTTTTATATATTTTGTTTTACAAACAAATTATGATAATGAAGGAACAAAATCAATTAACACAGTCACCATGCAACTAATTACACCCTCCATGATAAATTTATAGCAATTGGTTTTAGATTGTTGTGGATTGAAGGTTGGTGTAAAGTTACTTTGGGGAAAATAGTTTTTACTACACGACAGGTATTCTCGAAGTCCAGGATTCTTGTAATACAATATTTTGTCACAATCTATTCTCATAATATTTTCACCTTTTATAAGCTTGCTTTTTATAATACACATGATTAATAATGAAAATAAAAATAATAATAATGATAATCGTCTGGTTATTTATATAGCGCCCGTATCTCCTCCCTCCTTCGAGGATTCACAATAGCTTGACCTTCTTTAATCAACCAGAGACCATTACCCATCTCACTTGCTCAAGGAGAGACAATAACCGCCGGCGATAACCCAGAAATATTTTCAAACTAAGCGGAGATTGAACGCGAGTCTGGAGGATGGGAAGCAGAAACGCTATCAACTGAGCCATCCTGATGGCTCAAAGAATCTGTGTTAATTAGAAGGATAATTGAGATCATAAGGTATCCTTATGTTCTCTATAGGTCTTCTAATAGGAATATAATTGTCTAGTGTTAACCAGAATAGCCTATAATAACAATGGCGTCTTGATGGCCAAATGTATAACTCCCTACACGTTTACAACACTCCCCCAGCACTGGTAATATATAACTCCCTACACGTTTACAACACTCCCCCAGCACTGGTAATATATAACTCCCTACACGTTTACAACACTCCCCCAGCACTGGTAATATATAACTCCCTACACGTTTACAACACTCCCCCAGCACTGGTAATTGGAGATATATTCCGACAGGTAAATTGATACTTGACCTGTATTACATACTGTAAATTAATAGGTTTAAAACAGGCTCCATCGATTCATATTCAGGAACAAATTTCCGTGAATATAATAGTTGTCTGAGTACCGGTATTTATTTATGAGGCAATAATTTGACAAACGCCAAAGATGTGTGGCATATACTGTAGGAGTGGAGGAACTGGTGATAAAAGGAAAACTATTTGGATGAATAAATATATGTAAATAACAAGAAGAGATAGATTTAAAAATATTGTGTGTGTGTGAGAGAGAGAGAGAGAGAGTGAGAGTGAGAGAGAGTGTGTTAGTTGAAGTTATGTATAACTCTCACACCTGGAGCACTTTTTATGAAAAATGAACCCGAATGACACGTTGACTGCGGTGACCTTGATAAACCACTTCCTCTTGCCTTACCCATCACACTTGTCATCCAATACACCTGTTGCCTCACTTCATTAATCAGTGTCACACACCTGCAACACTCCACAGCACATTCATTACACACTTGTTATGGCGCATCATATATCTCGAACTACAACTCATGTCACATTCACCACACCTGTCATACCACCACACCTGTCATACCACCACACCTGTCACACCACCACACTTGTCACACCAACACACACATATCACACAACCACACCTATCACACCAGTCACACCACCACACCTGTCACACCACCACACCTGTCACACCACCACACCTGTCACACCACCACACACCTGTCATACCACCAGACACCTGTCACACCACCACACCTGTCACACCACTACACACCTGTCACACCACCACACACGTCACACCAACACACATTTGTCATACCACCACACTAACACACCTGTCACACCAACACACCTGTCCTACCACCACACACCTGTCACACCACCACACCTGTCACACCACCACACGTCACACCACCATACCTGTCACACCACCACACCTGTCACCAAATATTGCCAAGCACCTTAAATGCAGATGGTGATGCACAGTCAAAAGCACTACTTAATCTATGTTCTATGTTCAACTTAAACCAACACATCACAGAACCAACTAGAGGTCAAAACATCCTAGACCAGATATTTTCAAACAATGAGAACATTGTGCACAATACCAGCATATCAGATACTACTTATTCTGACCATAGGATAATTGAGGTACTAACCAACATCGAGTACCTACAAACAAACAAAACAAGGAGATCATATACAGGCACATTCAGTAAGTACAACTTTAATAATAAACATATATATTGGCCAAGCATAACCCAGAAGATAGAGGAAATAGACTGGGAAGTCCAAATGGCAGACAAAACAACCCCTGAATGCCTTAGCATAGTAAATGAATTACTTAAGAACTTATGCTCGGATCACATTCCAGAGAGATAAATGAAGTGCAGAAGTAAGCAAGAAAGAGAAAGGAGAAGGCTCTACAAACGAAGAAAACTACTGTCACATCGGCTCTCCCAAGCTGGATTACAGGAAAGGCAAATTAACATAATGAAAAGAGAGATAGAGGATATTGAACACAAGCTGAAAATATCGTATCAACTACAGCAGATAGAAGAAGAAAACAAGGCGGTTCAAGAAATAAGTGAAAATTCAAAGTACTTCTTCTTATATGCAAAGAAAAAATCACAAACAGGGTCAAGCATTGGCCCACTCATCAAAACTGACGGATCATATACAACAGATGACAAAGAAATTAGTGAACTTCTACAAAATCAGTATGAAACCGTGTTCAGTCAACCCGATCCATCCAAAACTATTGACAATCCAAACAGTTTCTTTATGGGCGAGAACAGAGCCCCCTCCATATATCAGATATAGAATTTGGGCCAATAGATTTAGAAAGTGCAATAAACAGCATGCCGCTCCACTCAGCACCAGGACCAGATTCATGGAGCTCAGTCCTGCTCAAGAACTGCAAAACATCGCTAGCAAGACCTCTAGCCATAATGTTGAGAAAGAGCCTAGATACAGGAGAAATCCCAGAAAGCCTGAAAAACACAACAATTGCACCACTACACAAAGGAGGTAGTAAAGCTCTACCAAAAAACTACCGCCCAGTAGCACTAACATCTCACATCATCAAAATCTTTGAAAGAGTACTACGAGGAAAAGTCTCAGAATACATGGAAGAGAACAGGCTCCACAACTCAGGACAACACGGGTTCAGAGCAGGAAGGTCATGTCTCTCACAGCTACTAGAACACTATGACAAAGTTCTAGATTACCTGGAAGAGAAAAGAAATGTAGATGTCATATACACAGACTTTGCCAAAGCATTTGATAAGTGTGATCATGGAATTATAGCACATAAGCTGAAAGAAAAAGGTATCACCGGAAAGGTGGGGAGGTGGATCTATAATTTTCTCATCAACAGAAGACAATCAGTAGCAGTAAATCAAGCGGTATCGGAGGGTTCAGAGGTTAAAAGCTCTGTTCCCCAGGGTACAGTGTTGGCACCCTTACTCTTCCTAATACTAATAAGTGATATCGATGCTAATGTACAACACAGCAGGGTCTCGTCATTTGCAGACGACACAAAACTAAGTCTAGGAATAACCACAATAGAAGACAAAGAAATCTTGCAAGCAGACATGAACGCTGTATTTCGGTGGACCAAAGATAACAACATGCAATTTAACAAAGACAAATTTCAGCTGGTAAGGTATGGTAAAAATGAAGAGATTAGAGAAAACACAACCTACTTAACAAAGTCACTCCTGCCAATCCCACGAAAATCAGAGGTTAATGATCTTGGGGTATTAATGTCAGAAAACATGTCTTTCAAAGAACATAATCAGGCCAAGTCAGTAGCGGCGAGGAAACTTGTAGGTTGGATACTACGTACTTTCAAGACGGCCAATGATAACACTTTTCAAATCGTTGGTGATCCCACGACTGGAGTATTGCAGTGTTCTAACATCTCCACACAAAGCCGGGGCAATATACGAAATAGAGAGTGTTCAAAGAAGCTTCACGTCCCGCATCAGCTTGGTAAAACATCTTCATTACTGGGATCGGCTGAAGGCTCTTAACTTATACTCACTGGAGCGAAGAAGAGAGAGCTACTTGATAATTTACACATGGAAAGTTATCGAGGGTGTTGTGCCAAACCTTCACACCACAATATCATGGAACGGGAGCGACAGAGGGGGTAGGAAATGTAACATCCCACCCCAAAAGTGTAGGGGAGCTCTGGGCACACTGAGGGACTCCTGGTTGACAAACAGGTGACCGAGCCTCTTCAACTAAATGCCAGAGAACGTGAGAAACTTGATGGACGTGCCAACGGAAGTATTCAAGAAAGCCTTGGACAACCATCTCAAGTCGGTGCCTGATCAGCCATACTTCGCGGGGGTGAGAGCTGCCCCCTCGAATAGCCTGCTGCATCAAGCACTGGCAGCAAACATACTCGGGGGGAGCAACTCTCGCCGAGGCCGATGAAGGATGGCCGAAACAACTCCATTTAGACTCCAGGTAGGTAGACCACACCTGTCATGCCACCACACACCTGTCACACCACCACACCTGTCATACCACCACACACCTGTCACACCACCACACCTGTCATACCACCACACACCTGCCACACCACCACACACCTGCCACACCACCACACACCTGCTACACCACCACATCTGTCACACCACCACACCTGTCACACCACCACACACCTGTCACACTAACACACATCACACCAACACACCTGTCACACCAACACACCTGTCATACCACCACACACCTGTCACACCACCACACCTGTCACACAACCACACCTGTCATACCACCACCACACTTGTCACACCACCACATACCTGTCACACCACCACACACCTGTCACACCTCCATACCTGTCATACCACCACACTTGTCATACCACCACACACCTGTCACACCACCACACACCTGTCACACCTTACCTTTGGATACCTTTGGATGTGTTCGCCGCTCTTCTAGCGGCACCAAGGAGCGCGACGCCCCTCGTTGTGGGTGGTGATTTGGTGCAGTAGACTGTTTGAAGCGACAGCTTGCTCCCTTGCGAGGATGGGCTCGTCTGGCACTTTTTGCAGTTCGACATCTATGGCTCTCCTGAAGTTGTCTAACGAGATGTCCCTCATGTCTCTTACTCGCCGTGGGAGTTTGTTGAAGAGACGTGGGCCTCTGTGTGATAACCAGCCCTCTCGCAGAGAGCCCATAGCACCCCTGTTATTCATCCGGGGGATTTCGCATTCCCAGCCTCTCCTATCACTGAATTTCATGACTATCGGAGTATGTAGGTTTGGTACTAAACCCTCTGCGATTTTCCACGTGTATATTATTAGGTAACGTTCTCTTCTACGTTCCAGTGAGTACAGATTCAGTGCTCTTAAACGCTCCCAATAGTGTAGATGTTTTATCGAACTTATATGCGAAGTGAAATTTCTTTGTACACTCTCTACGTCATTTATTTCACCTGCTTTGTATGGGGATGTTAATACGCTACAGTATTCAAGCCGCGGTAGCACTAGAGATTTGAAGAGCGTTATCATAGGCAATTCACCGCGTGTTTTAAAAGTACGCAGAATCCAACCCGTTAGACGTTTCGCAGCCGCCACTTTGACCTGGTTATGTACTTTGAAACCCATATTTTCAGACATTAATACCCCAAGGTCTTTCACACTGTCTTTCCGTTCTATTATGTGGTTAGATTCTGTTAAGTAATTTGTAATTTCTTTAACACCATTATTATCTCCGTACCGTATTAATTGGAATTTTTCCTCATTGAATTGCATGTTGTTTTCCCTGGTCCACTGGAACACCACCACACCTATCACACCACTGCACCTGTCATACCACCACACACCTGTCATACCACCACACCTGTCACACCACCACACCTGTCACACCACCACACACCTGTCACACCACCACACACCTGTCACACCACCACACACCTGTCATACCACCACACACCTGTCATACCACCACACCTGTCACACCACCACACCTGTCATACCACCACACCTGTCATACCACCCAACCTGTCATACCACCACACATGTCACACCATCACTTACCTGTCACACCACCACACCTGTCATACCACCACACCTGTCACACCACCACACACCTTTCATACCACCACACCTGTAACACCACCACACCTGTCACACCATCACTCACCTGTCACACCACCACACCTGTCATACCACCACACCTGTCACACCACCACCACACCTGTCACACCACCACCACACCTGTCACACCACCACAACACCTGTCACACCACCACACCTGTCACATCCACATACCTGTCACACCACCACCACACTTGTCACACCACCACACACCTGTCACACCACCACCACACTTGTCACACCACCACCACACCTGTCACACCACCACACACTTGTCACACCACCACCACACTTGTCACACCACCACACACCTGCCACACCACCACACCTGTCACACCACCACACACCTGTCACACCACCACACACCTGTCACACCACCACACCTGTCACACCACCACACCTGTCACACCACCACACACCTGTCACACCACCACACCACCACACACCTGTCACACCACCACACCTGTCACACACACACACACCTGTCCCATCACCACACACCTGTCACACCACCACACCTGTCACACCACCACACACCTGTCACACCACCACACCTGTCACACCACCACACACCTGTCACACCACCATACCTGTCACACACACACACACACACACACACACACACACACACACACACACACACACACACACACACACCTGGTTGGCGATGACTCATCAAGAGGGAGAGATAGCGAAAGAGATAATAAGGGACGTAGGGTGATAGGAATGTAGAGGAGTAGTGCGAGTTATGTGTGTAAGCAACAGAACAAGAGAGATGGTAGGTAGGAAGGGATTCGAGAGAGAGGAAGGTGTAGATGGAAGAAGTGTGAGGCCTGTTATAAGAGACCGAGATACATACAACATTAGGAGATGGGTAAGGTAGGCTGTGGGACATGAGAGAGAGAGAGAGAGAGAGAGTGAGAGTGAGAGTGAGGAAGGAAGGATGGGAGGGACTGAGGGTAGTGTGCCAGACATGTGCAGTGAACTATTGATTCCTCGGGACCACTGCACACACACACACACACACAAACACACACACACACACACACACACACACACACACACACACACACACACACACACACACACACACACACACACACACACACACACACACACACACAGACTAGTCCAGCGTCCGACTGTAATGTTGCCGGGAGTAGTATCGATCCCAGGCCCGTCTGTTTATATCCCCCACACTACCCCATCACTACCACGTTTCAGGTCCGGCAGGTCTCGAGTTTTGTTTTGGGTGGCCCATTTGGTATCGGTGCGGTGTCTGTGAGTTACTTTTGTCTGGTGAGCATTTGGTTACCTACCTAAGGTCACCTAAGGTCGTGTTCGCCACTCTCCTAGCAGCACCGAGGAGCGCGTCGCCCCTCGTTGTGGGTCGTGTTTTGGTGCAGCAGACTGTTTGAAGAGACAGCACGCTCCCTTGCGAAGATGGGCTCATCTGGCAGTTTTTGCAGTTCGACATCGAGGGCTCTCTTGAAGTTGTCTAAAGAGACGCCCCTCATGTCTCTTACTCGCCGTGGGAGTTTGTTGAAGAGACGTGGGCCTCTGTGTGATAACCAGCCCTTTCGCAGAGAGCCCATAGCAGTTAAAGTATCTGTATGTAAACCATCCATCTTTCTTTGGCTACCGTACCTCAACAATCACTACGTGTGTCAGGCCTGGCTAGTCTGATCTCTGTGGGTACGGTATCTTTGTTTTGTTTGCCCGGTTTTGTTTATATGCTGTATTTGATATATTTGGGTCTGTTTGGTCTATATTTCCAGTGTTTGCTTATATCCTTTCTACCTCCGCCCCCAGATCCAAACCCAAGTATGGCCGGTCCAGTCTGGTCTTTGTGGGTATGTGTGGTCTGTGGGTATATGTAGGTATGTGTGGATATGTGTAGATGGTGTGTGCTCGTTCTTTGTTGTTAATGTCCTACCTACCTTCTACCCTACAACACCCCTACCACGACCACCACAATATCTTAAATCTGGCTTCTTCATTCTGTTTGGGTGTCTGTGGATTTGTTTGGTCCGAGTTCGAACCGAGTTTATTTCCTGCCCCCCTCACCTCCCCATTCCTAGACTCCTGACCGATGTCACTGCATCTACAGGTAAGGTCTGGCTTGTCCAGTATATTTGGTGTCTGTGGGCTCTTGTGTTAGATGTGTTTATATTCCCTCTGAGCCAGGGAGATCTTCACCACTACCACGTTCGACTGGTTGGTCTCAGGTTCAACTCTGGGTATGTTTTTGTTTTTATTTTTTGATCACGGTTATTGTTATAACTCCACTCACTCACATAATCACCCACAATTTTCCAACCCCTTGATCTGATTCTTGTTAACTTTTGTTTTTTGTTATAAACATGCAGTGTAAACTAGGTCCTGTTCAGTTTCCTACTGCATGTTTAACAATTGAAATAGATTGTGTATACTATTATATATAGTTATAAGAACATACTGTGTACCGTACTGTGTTTTTATTGTACAAGTGAGGAATATGATTTTGCTGATTATACACTCATTCGAGGATTGTATGGTCGGGTTTGTCTGGGCTCGGTTTAGTACCTTTTTTCACGATTTGGTTCTTCGGTTGGTCTCAGGGAAGAATATTCACTTGGTCTTTGTTTATTCATTGGTAATCTTCTCCAGCCACAAGGATCACCGACTTAGCTGGTATGTGTGGTGTGTGTGTGTGTGTGTGGTGGTGTGTGTGTGTGGGTGTGGGTGTGGGTGTGGATGTGTGTGTGTGTGTGTGATGTATTCTGTGTGGTATCTGTAGGCCCTGGAGCTGCCTGGTCTTCTCCTTAGGTGGGTCTTTTGTGGCCCTATTGTTTATGCCCACCCGACCCTCCTCTCATTCCTACCCCATTCACTCCTGCTCTCCTGTGGTTAGGCTTCTTTTTCCAGGTTTCTTTTTCGATTTGACTATAATAATTTATACATTTATGCTAAGCATAATTTTAAACTGATTATTAAGGGTCTATAAAGAATTTGTCATGTTTTCATCTGATGTTCATCTGTAATTAATTTTACATTGAGAATGTGTGGACAAATGTTCAATTCAGTTATAGTGTTTATTCTTTTGTGGGTTCTGTTATCTTACGCCTACCCTCCCTCCGTTTGTTTGGTGTCTGTGACACAACCTTCTGTTGTCTGTGACTAATTCCATAAATTAATAGTAATCGTGGTCATGTGCTGAACCTTTAACTGTCTTGGTGGTTTAATGGTTAGAGTGTTTAAGTTTTGTATGTGGTATCCCATGTTCGAATCCCGGGAGGATCACATGATTTCATTTATTTCATTTGGGAGTGTTTGGTATTGGGAGTGAAATAAATACATTTATTTAAGATTAATACAGTGTATTCGGTCTGTGTGTTCAGAGATGTGGTTGTTTGCTCAGAGATGTGGTTGTTTGGTCAGAGATGTGGTTGTTTGGTCAGAGATGTGGTTGTTTGGTCAGAGATGTGGTTGTTTGGTCAGAGATGTGGTTGTTTGTTCAGAGATGTGGTTGTTTGTTCAGAGATGTGGTTGTTTGGTCAGAGATGTGGTTGTTTGGTCAGAGATGTGGTTGTTTGTTCAGACGTTGTTGATTGGTCAGAGATGTGGTTGTTTGGTCAGAGATGTGGTTGTTTGGTCAGAGATGTGGTTGTTTGGTCAGAGATGTGGTTGTTTGTTCAGACGTTGTTGTTTGGTCAGAGATGTGGTTGTTTGGTCAGAGACGTTGTTGTTTGGTCAGAGATGTGGTTGTTTGTTCAGACGTTGTTGTTTGGTCAGAGATGTGGTTGTTTGGTCAGAGATGTGGTTGTTTGTTTGTTGTCTTGTTATTTGGGAGACTGTGTGGGCCTTGACTGGAGGTACTGGTAGGCCTATTTGTTTTATTTTGTGATCGTCTGCTCGTCACCTATTGTTCTATTTGTGTGTGTGTGTGTGTGAGAGAGAGAGAGTGCGCGCGCGCGCGTGCATATATTCGAGTAAGTTAGTGTTTGTGTAGTGCGAGTGTTTATGGAGTTACAAGTTAAATATATTGAGTAGGTGTGTGTGGGAGTGGGTATGTGCAAGGGGTTGAGTGCGTGTGAGTAGTGTGTGTGTTGACTGCAGATGATGGACATGTGACTGCAAGTACCGGTAATTATGGTTATAATTACTTTTAGACAAAACTTAGAATTTATAAATAAAATAATAATTATTTTCAGCTATTTGTGATACTAAACAGTCGCGATCACTAATGCTTCATTTTGAGGCCACGAACTGATATAAATATATAACAAAGAAATGCAAATACCAGATACAAAATAATGAGCTTATTCCCCTCGAGAAACCTTAAACATTTCTCAACCGAATTATTGAACGCGACTGTACATTGTTCTACTGATAATATTGTATCAGTGAACATAAGCTGCCTATTGAATGACCCTCCTATTGTCTCCTTATAACATAAACACACACTCACTCACTCACTCACTCACTCACTCACTCACTCACTCACTCACTCACTCACTCACTCACTCACTCACTCACTCTCTCTCTCTCTCTCTCTCTCTCTCTCTCTCTCTCTTTATTTCTTTCTCCCTCTCCCTCTCATTCTCCCCCTCCCTCTCTCTCATTCTCTCTATCTCTCTCATTCTCCCTCTCTCTCTCTTTCTCTCTTTCCCTTTCCCCCTCCCTCTCATTCTCCCTCTCCCTCTCATTCTCTCTCTCTCTCTCTCTCTCTCTCTCTCTCTCTCTCTCTCTCTCTCTTACTCTCTCTCTCTCGCTCTAGCGCTCAAAATTTCTCTAATGGTAGTCTCTCGCCCCTCTCTTCTCCCTCTCCTCTCTCATTCTCTCTCCCTCTTCTCATTCCTCTCCCTCTCTGGTCTCTGTCTCTCTCTCTTCCCATCGTCCTCTCACCCTCCTCCCCACGATCTCTCTTATTCCTCCTTCTCTTCTCCTTCCCTTCTTCTCTTTCCCTCTCGTTCTCTCTCCCCTCTGGCTCGACTCGTTCCTCCTTCTATCTCCCTCTTCTCGGCGTCCCTCATCCTTCCTCCTTTCTCTCTCTCCATTCTCGTCTCTCTCCTCTCTCTCCCTCTCTCGCTCCTCTCTCCCACCTCGTTTCTCTCCCTCTCCTCACTCTCCTCTCT
>CM064504.1:44509281-44557359 GCA_032716605.1 Paralithodes platypus | reverse complement strand
CTCACCGTCCACCATCTCCTAGTTCTGTGTCTCTCTCCTCTCCTCTAGTTTGTGTGTATGTGTGTGTGTGTGTGTTCTTACAAGGTTAGGTCAATTTGTCCAAGTTAACAGTACCGTATTGCACCACTTATTTGAATGTGGCATGTTAACAGTTACCATTATTGCACCCCTAGTACTCAGTTGTTTGCCATGTTATTCGGTTTTTTAAACTGGTTGGTGTTGTTTGGCTTGTTTTTTTGCCTTTTTTGTAATTTGTGTCGTCTTCTTACTCAATTCATACCTTTGATCTGGCAATTTTTGTTTAAATTAACATTTATTAGAAGCGTGTATTAGTTCTTATAGTCTATCTTCATTGTATCTATTATCTATCAGTACGGTACATACTATACTGTAGGTAGCGCCAGCGAACTATTATCTATCAGTACGGTACATACTATACTGTAGGTAGCGCCAGCGAACTATTATCTATCAGTACGGTACATACTATACTGTAGGTAGCGCCAGCGAACTATTATCTATCAGTACGGTACATACTATACTGTAGGTAGCGCCAGCGAACTATTATCTATCAGTACGGTACATACTATACTGTAGGTAGCGCCAGCGAACTATTATCTATCAGTACGGTACATACTATACTGTAGGTAGCGCCAGCGAACTATTATCTATCAGTACGGTACATACTATACTGTAGGTAGCGCCAGCGAACTATTATCTATCAGTACGGTACATACTATACTGTAGGTAGCGCCAGCGAACTATTATCTATCAGTACGGTACATACTATACTGTAGGTAGCGCCAGCGAACTTGACAATAATCTTGACCCCTTAACGTCTTATAACTCGAAATAAATTAAAGCAATCTGGATGACGTTTCTATCATTTGGGATGAGTCCACCAGGAAACAGGTGTGGATATTTACAGCCAGTTTGCTCTAGGCCCTTTTGAGTTACTGAGAGGTCAGGGATCAAGATTATTGTCAAGTTCGTTGGTGCTACCTATAGTCTTAAATGATTGGCAGAATAAATCTATCTATCTATCTATTGGCAGACGCCTTACTACCCTTAATGAGGATGGTCATACACAGAAGGCACAGAATAAATAGTTATGGATAAAAACTTGTTGCAAAAATCCCTCGTGTAAATCCACCAAACCCTTTCTCTTCGGAACCTTTAGCCTCTGTTGAATGAAATAGCTCAAGGCATGTGTCGTATGCATGTCATTATTCATTTGAAATAGTTAACTGTGGTATTATAATATTTGAAATAGTTAACTGTGGTATTATAATATTATAATATTTTCTTCACGAAAGAATCTTGTTAATCGCTTGTTGATAGCCAAAATGTAATACCTGTACATGAAGGGATTGCATGGTTTAAATGTAATACCTGTACATGAAGGGATTGCATGGTTTAAATGTAATACCTGTACATGAAGGGATTGCATGGTTTAAATGTAATACCTGTACATGAAGGGATTGCATGGTTTAAATGTAATACCTGTACATGAAGGGATTGCATGGTTTAAATGTAATACCTGTACATGAAGGGATTGCATGGTTTAAATGTAATACCTGTACATGAAGGGATTGCATGGTTTAAATGTAATACCTGTACATGAAGGGATTGCATGGTTTAAAGGCGGAATCACACGAACATTTCAGGTGCTTGAAATGGAACCTTTATGGATTGTGTCTTTGAGTCATGTGATGAGTAGCTTGCAATGAAGCACATAATGCCTGTTGAGCTGATTCAAAAGTTTATATTACTAAACAACGCCATCCAGAATCAACAGGTAGAAACAGTAGAGACTTTAAATGCCATTGATGGGACCTAGAAATATTTTTGATTATGCTCGCAATGTTCCATATCTAGCCATCAATTATGCTCGCAATGTTCCATATCTAGCCATCAATTATGCTCGCAATGTTCCATATCTAGCCATCAATTATGCTCGCAATGTTCCATATCTAGCCATCAATTATGCTCGCAATGTTCCATATCTACCATCAATTATGCTCGCAATGTTCCATATCTAGCCATCAATTATGCTCGCAATGTTCCATATCTAGCCATCAATTATGCTCGCAATGTTCCATATCTAGCCATCAATTATGCTCGCAATGTTCCATATCTAGCCATCAATTATGCTCGCAATGTTCCATATCTAGCCATCAATTATGCTCGCAATGTTCCATATCTAGCCATCAATTATGCTCGCAATGTTCCATATCTAGCCATCAATTATGCTCGCAATGTTCCATATCTAGCCATCAATTATGCTCGCAATGTTCCATATCTAGCCATCAATTATGCTCGCAATGTTCCATATCTAGCCATCAATTATGCTCGCAATGTTCCATATCTAGCCATCAATTATGCTCGCAATGTTTCCATATCTAGCCATCAATTATGCTCGCAATGTTCCATATCTAGCCATCAATTATGCTCGCAATGTTCCATATCTAGCCATCAATTATGCTCGCAATGTTCCATATCTAGCCATCAATTATGCTCGCAATGTTCCATATCTAGCCATCAATTATGCTCGCAATGTTCCATATCTAGCCATCAATTAAACAAATTGGACAAATGCTGTTCAGGTTGAGACCTAGAGTGTTTTCTGACCTCTTGGTAGCTTGCTAACGTAAGCCATTACTGCTATATTTAAGACCTAGAGTGTTTTCTGACCTCTTGGTAGCTTGCTAACGTAAGCCATTACTGCTATATTTAAGACCTAGAGTATTTTCTGACCTCTTGGTAGCTTGCTAACGTAAGCCATTACTGCTATATTTAAGACCTAGAGTGTTTTCTGACCTCTTGGTAGCTTGCTAACGTAAGCCATTACTGCTATATTTAAGAGACGCTATGCATAGTTGAGGCCTGGCTTTCAGGCCCCATTTACCGTAATCAATTATATATCAGTTTGCCTACTAAACCCTCACACGCTACCCATTACGTAATTATGCTATCTATAGGTATATTGTTACACGTTGTCTGGCCACTAAGTCACCAAACTGCTGCATACCTATATGTGAAAAGCTCTACCTAACACACACATTACACTAAACTCCAGCTAGCTATTCCCCCACATAATGGAGTCTATCTAGGAGTTCATTCATCATTCTTACGTCTTTAAGTGTATGTGTAAATTATTGTATGTTCCTATGTATCTTGTATTTATAAGGAAGAACCAAAACACTATTGATTAACCCGTGGAGCCCCGGCTAGTTTTGTAATGTTTGCGCACCAGAACCCGGCCGGTTTTCAAAAAATGGTTTTATTCCAGAAACAATAGCGAATGGGTTAGGAATGAAGGAAAAACCACGAAAAACTGCTCAAAAAGCTTAAAAAATGGTCCTACAGAGCCCCCGAAAATGGGTTTTACAAGAGTAAAAAATTGAAGGCAATTATCCCAAAAAAACAGGTTATTGAGCGCTCGCGCGCACGCACGTGGACTTTGAGAGTTTTCAACCATCGGCACGGTTGCGTGGGATACGTACACAGTTCCCATACAAATCTGAGCCCTCTTGAGTGGCTACACCTGAGGTTACGGTCGGCGCAATTAGGGTGACGCGTCAGGCGCGTCTCTGGGGCTGTGCGTTACATACATCGCCGACGCGTCAGACGCGTCGCTGGGGCTGTACGGGTTAAGAGACGCTCACTAGAATCAAGCTTCAGTACTCCCCCACGATTAAGATATACATTCAGGAGTTTTATAGTGATCATACCTATTGTTTCTAGTTAATATATATAATTATTGTATGTTCCTATGTATCTTGTGTTTATAAGGAAGAAGTAAGTTGTTCCCCACAGTATTGATTGAGAGACGCCCTTGACTTAATTCAACTTGGTTGTCAAGTCCCTTCCAGTCTTAACATATAACCTTAATTAGATACACTTACACACTGTCCTCCATTTTGCTCCTTCGCTCATATGTTGGCCGTGATATATAAAAGTCATGTGCGTTCTCAGATGGATTACTGTTCACCTCTGTGGGGTGGAAGTGGAGTGGTTGCATTGAGGCAGTTGGACAAAATTCAAAATAAAGCTATTAGATTAATCAATAACCCTGCAATCACACAGGACCTTCCTACATTATCCATACGAAGAAACGTTGCATCCCTTGCATTATTCTACAGATATTTTCACAGCAATTGTTCCGAGGAACTTGCTTCAATTGTGCCGCCTCTCCACATCTTTCCCCGTAGAACTAGGGCAGCTGAGAGCGCCCATGAATTTACACTTTCTCCTCCACAATGCAGAACTTCTGCTTATCAGAATTCATTTATCCCCAGAGCTACTACTCTTTGGAATTCACTTCCCTCGAATTGCTTTCCACAAACTTACAATCTACAAATGTTTAAATCCAGTTGTTACAAACATTTTATGAATGGAGGATGCCTTTAGGCACATGGACCTTTTTGTTTTATCTGTGTTTTTCCTTCCTCCGTTCATTGTCTCTTAAAAAAAAAAAAAAAAAAAAATGTATATATTGAAATATGTCGGACTGGCCCTCATCCAACAGGTCTCTACATATACTGTACATAGACGAAAGTAACTTTGCCTGATACCTGCATGCTACCCACGAAATTAGACTATACACACATTATGTTCTTTGATATATACATCCAATGTCTTTATGTTTGTAAATAGCTTCTGTATTGCTTTCCTACTGTATGTGTTTATGCTTTCTGTTCGTTGTAATACAATAATAACCCATGCTATTCTCGCTGTAACTTACATCAATAAAGCAACCTAAAGGACTTGTACAACCACCATTATATCTCTCAACACCTCCCCCTCGGTACATAGGGACCCAGCAACCTCAGCCCTCTTCATCGATATTCTGAGCTGGTATCTCAGAACTAATGACTAATAACTTTACTCCTTTTGTGTGTGTGTGTGTGTGTGTAGTAATGCTGGATACCTGGAACTAATGACTCTAATGACTTGACTCCTTTGGGGGGGGTGTGTGTGTGTGTGTGTGTGTGTGTGTGTGTGTGTGTGTGTGTGTGTGTGTGTGTGTGTGTGTGTGTGTGTGTGTGTGTGTGTGTGTGTGTGTGAGAGTGTGTGAGAGAGAGAGAGAGAGATGGGGTTATACGTGTATGTTAGGGTAGGAGATTGTGAATATGTGTGTGTGTGTGTGTTTATGTATAAGGGGGGGAGGATGTTTATGTACGACATGTTTGGTTGGGAGGTTGTGTGTATGTAAGCTATGTATGTGGGCGGATGGCTGGTGTATATTTGCTAGTGTGTGTGTGTGTGTGTGTGTGTGTGTGTGTGTCACCCTATACTAACTTGACAAGTTTATCGTTTCTTAATTTTTTCAACACGATGATCTAGGTTGAATTATATTCTGGCTATAATTAGGCAATATTATTCAAAGGCAAACCTTTACTTTAAGTGAGATTATTCAACCCCTTTGATCCACAGAAGTTCTTTGTAAGTTGAATACAATTGTCAATATTTTAGCTAGAATATAATGAACATGACACCAACATGCTAAAGGGCTTAAAGGTGTGAAGGAATCTAACCCTATGTTGTGTAATATGTGTGTGGGCATGTGGTTCGCCTCCCCGAGGCTGATCCTGCTCACCAGGTGGTCTCTACATAAAGGTCGTTGCACACTGACACAAAAGCCCCTCCAGGCGAATTCCCGACTCGAAATTTCAGCCTGATACGGCGAATCGGCAACATAGTCATGGATATCGGAAATTAGCCGTGGGTGACTCGCGGTCCAAGCGACGTATCGGGGGTCGATATGAGAGTTTGAGCTGTTCAAAGGTTCGTGGGAATCCCCCGGCAACTGTAAAAAATCGTCTGAGTCTGGTCTCCATCACGACCTCGCCGTATCACAATCGTGTGGTCCGTATCAAAGACGTATGGTCCGTATCAAAGCCGTATGGCCCGTATCAACGTCGTCTGGTGCGTAAGCCTGCCGTGCGGAAAATTGGCAACGGTCGAGTTGGCAACCGCGCGTCTAGCCTCAATCTGGTTGCACATCTCACGGCGTCGATACGTTTCTTCTGAGTTGTATCGCAGTCTTTTGGGTCGTATCTTTTCCGTGGACTAGTCGTGTACCCTTCGCACGACTTCTCCTGGCTTCTTCGTAGCATTCGTTTCTCCACCGTATCGGCATCGCTAGAGTCTTATCAAGTCGTGCGGAAGAGATACGGTAGAGATACGACTCTAACGATGCCAGCCATTTTTGCTGCGATCTCTAGTAAATTCGGCAAGACACAGGATTTGTATGTGTCGTGGGTGTTCGTGCCAGTCTTGAGGGGGGTGTCGTGTCAGTGTGCAACGACCTTTAGACAACCCTGAGTGGAGGAAGCCCAGGGGAAGACCACGGAACTCATGGCTGAAGGAAGTCTGTATACCATGTGATGGAGTACTTACCGGGGAGGATCCCCTTGGGTGGCGTCAGCGGGTGAGTGAGGCCACGCGCTGTCACAGCGTATGCCCACATTGATTGATTGGTCTATAGATGTCCACCTTCATGGCCTCAACACAAGTTATGTACCTGAGAACCTACACGCACAGATAACATTGATGACTTTGGGTATTTTATATATTTTATATTTATATTATTCAACCTTGCTGGCTCAGTTGATAGCATGCCTGTCTCATTCTCAGATAACTCAGGTTCAATCCTTGCTCTGGTTAAAAAGTTGTTTTGAGATATAGCCGGCTGTTACCTTCTCCCCTTGATCAAAGGAGATGGGTAATGGTCTCTGGTTGGTTAATGAGTTTTTGGCGCTATTGAATCTCCTCGTAGGGGGAGAGAATTGACGATAATAAATGACCTGAAATTATATACCCGGAAAGTTTTCTGATAATGAGCTAGTAGTCCGCAGAAGCATTGCCTTACCATGGTTTTCTTTTGTAAATCTTAGAGACGCAGAAAGGCTTACCATTGTCGGGAGGGTGATACATACAAAATATTACCAGGGAGTAAATTGTAGCCCTAGAGACAGAGATAGGCCTCTAGGCATAGAGGGAGTGTGTGTGTGTGTGTGTGTGTGTATGTGTGTGTGTGTGTGTGTGTGTGTGTGTGTGTGTGTGTGTGTGTGTGTGTGTGTTATCTTTTCGGGTGGTTGTTTGTTAGCCTATGAGGTAAATTATTAACCTGACAAGCGCGATATAGACCTAGGTGCTAGGGTAGTTATTTGTGCATTTCTAGCCCTGGATTCTGACAGAATTCGTTATATTTACAATATAAAGCATTATTTGTTTTCGGTATGCTTTTATTTTACATATATGATGTATATATGAACCTTCAAGAGTGCTAAAATAAGTGGGAAAAGCATTTGGGTGGTGAAAAACGAAGATATTGGCCACCCGGTCATAATCTCAGGCGAGAGAGAGCCACAGGCAGCCCTCCCCTCTCGCTGTCTGGGAGTCAACTGAGACGAGCGGGGCGGTGTGTGCCAGTGTCTGGGTGTTGCATAACGATCTTTTATGCAACCCACTTGTGCTACATTATCGCGGGAGAGAAAAATAACCGATAAATGATGATAATAAGAGGATAAATAGGTGATAATTGAGGAGGGGGGGGAGGGGGGAATAAGGTGGGGAAGGAGGGGAGGGGGAGGGGTGAGAAACACATGGATGAGTACTAGAGGGGAATTATCTCACCTAGAGACAAAATCCTTTGTTTTGATAGGCCCTTTTTTGGGGGGGAAGGCTTTTTTTATGGTCTTGCTTCCGTGAGGCCTATCGCGTTCCCTATAGGAAGCCTTCCGTGAGGCCTATCGCGCTTGCCGGGTTAATGTATTGTAATTTACACTGGATGTGAATTCATAAACTAAGAGTGTCATGGGGTGTGGTTGTCAAGGGATACACGCGACTGTCAATGTAGTGTGGTTGTCAAACAAACAAAACAAGGAGATCGTATACAGGCCCATTTAGTAAGTACAACTTTAATAATAAACATATAAATTGGCCAAGCATAAACCAGAAGATAGAGGAAATAGACTGGGAAATCCAAATGGCAGACAAAACAACCCCTGAATGCCTTAGCCTAGTAAATGAATTAGTTAAAAACGTATGCTCGAATCACATTCCAGAAAGAAAAATGAAGCGCAGAAATAAGCAAGAAAGAGAAAGGAGAAGGCTCTACAAACGAAGAAAACTACTGTCACATCGGCTCTCCCAAGCTGGATTACAGGAAAGGCAAATTAACATAATGAAAAGGCAGATAGAGGATATTGAACACAAGCTGAGAATATCGTATCAAACACAGCAGATAGAAGAAGAAAACAAGGCGGTTCAAGAAATAAGTGAAAATTCAAAGTTTCTCATATGCAAAGAAAAAATCACAAACAGGGTCAAGCATAGGCCCACTCATCAAACTTGACGGATCATATACAACAGATGACAAAGAAATTAGTGAACTTCTACAAAATCAGTATGAAACCGTGTTCAGTCAACCCGATCCATCTAAAACTATTGACAATCCAAACAGTTTCTTTATGGGCGAGAACAGAGCCCCCCTCCATATATCGGATATAGAATTTGGGCCAATAGATATAGAAAGGGCAATAAACAGCATGCCGCTCCACTCAGCACCAGGACCAGATTCATGGAGCTCAGTCTTGCTCAAGAACTGCAAAACATCGCTAGCAAGACCTCTAACCATAATGTGGAGAAAGAGCCTAGATACAGGAGAAATCCCAGAAAGTCTGAAAAACACAACAATTGCACCACTACACAAAGGAGGAAGTAAAGCTCAGCCGAAAAACTACCGCCCAGTAGCACTAACATCTCACATCATCAAAATCTTTGAAAGAGTACTACGAGGAAAAGTCTCGGAATACATGAAAGAAAACGGGTTCCACAACTCAGGACAACACGGGTTCAGAGCAGGAAGATCATGTCTCTCGCAGCTACTAGAACACTATGACAAAGTTCTAGATGACCTGGAAGAGAAAAGAAATGTCGATGTCATATACACAGACTTTGCCAAAGCATTTGATAAGTGTGATCATGGAATTATAGCACATAAGCTGAAAGAAAAAGGTATCAAAAGGTATCACCGGAAAGGTGGGGAGGTGGATCTATAATTTTCTTATTAACAGAAGACAATCAGTAGCAGTAAATCAAGCGGTATCAGAAGGTTCAGAAGTTAAAAGCTCTGTTCCCCAGGGTACAGTGTTGGCACCCTTACTCTTCCTAATACTAATAAGTGATATCGATGCAAATGTACAACACAGCAGAGTTTCATCATTTGCAGACGACACAAAACTAAGTCTAGGAATAACCACAATAGAAGACAAAGAAACCTTGCAAGCAGACATGAACGCTGTATTTCGGTGGACCAAAGAAAACTACATGCAATTTAACGAAGAGAAATTTCAGCTGATAAGGTATGGAGGAAATGGAGAGACTAAAACCACAACCTACTTAACAGAGTCACTCCTGCCAATCCCACGAAAATCAGAGGTTAAAGATCTTGGGGTAATAATGTCAGAAAACATGTCTTTCAAAGAACATAATAAGGCCAAGTCAGTAGCGGCGAAGAAACTTGTAGGTTGGATACTGCGCACTTTCAAGACACAAGAAGAACGGCGAATGATAACACTTTTCAAATCGTTGGTGATCCCACGTATTGCAGTGTGCTAACATCTTCACACATAGCCGGGGAAATATACGAAACAGAGAGTGTTCAAAGAAGTTTCACGTCCCACATCAGCTCGGTAAAACATCTTCATTACTGGGATAGGCTGAAGGCTCTTAACTTATATTCACTGGAGCGAAGAAGAGAGAGATACTTGATAATTTACACATGGAAAGTTATCGAGGGTCTCTAGTGCCAAACCTTCACACCACAATATCATGGAACTGGAGTGACGGAGGGGGTAGGTATTTGTAACATCCCACCCCAAAAGTGTAGGGGAGCTCTGGGCACACTGAGGGACTCTTGGTTGACAAACAGGGGACCGAACCTCTTCAACAAAATGCCAGAGAACGTGAGAAACCTGATGGACGTGCCAACGGAAGTATTCAAAAAAGCCTTGGACAACCATCTCGAGTCGGTGCTTGACCAGCCATAATTCGCAAGGGGGAGAGCTGCCCCCTCGAATAGCCTGCTGCATCAAACACTGGTAGCAAACACACTCGGGGGGAGCAACTCTCGCCGAGGCCGCTGAGGAGGCCGAAACAACTCAAGGTAAACTCAAGGTAAGGTAAGGTAAGGTAAGGTATACAAGTGACTGTCAATGTAGTGTGGTTGTCAAGGTATACACGTGACTGTCAATGTAGTGTGGTTGTCAAGGTATACACGTGACTGTTAATGTAGTGTGGTTGTCAAGGGATACACGTGACTGTCAATGTAGTGTGGTTGTCAAGGGATACACGTGACTGTCAATGTAGTGTGGTTGTCAAGGGATACAAGTGACTGTCAATGTGTACATGTGACTGTCAATGTAGTGTGGTTGTCAAGGGATGCATGTGACTGTCAATGTAGTGTGGTTGTCAAGGTATACATGTGACTGTCACTGTAGTGTGGTTGTCAAGGTATACACGTGACTGTCAATGTAGTGTGGTTGTCAAGAGATACAAGTGACTGTCAATGTAGTGTGGTTGTCAAGGGATACATGTGACTGTCACTGTAGTGTGGTTGTCAAGGGATACATGTGACTGTCAATGTAGTGTGGTTGTCAAGGGATACATGTGACTGTCAATGTAGTGTGGTTGTCAAGGGATACATGTGACCTGTCAATGTAGTGTGGTTGTCATAGGATACATGTGACTGTCAATGTAGAATGGTTGTCAAGGGATACATGTGACTGTCAATGTAGTGTGGTTGTCAAGGGATACATGTGACTGTCAATGTAGTGTGGTTGTCAAAGGATACATGTGACTGTCAATGTAGTGTGGTTGTCAAGGGATACATGTGACTGTCAATGTAGTGTGGTTGTCAAGAGATACAAGTGACTGTCAATGTAGTGTGGTTGTCAAGGGATACATGTGACTGTCAATGTAGTGTGGTTGTCAAGGGATACATGTGACTGTCACTGTAGTGTGGTTGTCAAGGGATACATGTGACTGTCAATGTAGTGTGGTTGGCAAGGGATACATGTGACTGTCAATGTAGTGTGATTGTCAAGGGATACATGTGACTGTCAATGTAGTGTGGTTGTCAAGGGATACATGTGACTGTCAATGTAGTGTGGTTGTCAAGGGATACATGTGATTGTAAATGTAGTGTGGTTGTCAAGGGATACATGTGACTGTCAATGTAGTGTGGTTGTCAAGGGATACATGTGACTGTCAATGTAGTGTGGTTCTCAAGGGATACATGTGACTGTCAATGTAGAATGGTTGTCAAGGGATACATGTGACTGTCAATGTAGTGTGGTTGTCAAGGGATACATGTGACTGTCAATGTAGTGTGGTTGTCAAGGGATACATGTGACTGTCAATGTAGTGTGGTTGCCAAGGGATACATGTGACTGTCAATGTAGAATGGTTGTCAAGGGATACATGTGACTGTCAATGTAGTGTGGTTGTCAAGGGATACATGTGACTGTCAATGTAGTGTGGTTGTCAAGGGATACATGTGACTGTCAATGTAGTGTGGTTGTCAAGGGATACATGTGACTGTCAATGTAGTGTGGTTGTCAAGGGATACATGTGATTGTAAATGTAGTGTGGTTGTCAAGGGATACATGTGACTGTCAATGTAGTGTGGTTGTCAAGGGATACATGTGACTGTCAATGTAGTGTGGTTGTCAAGGGATACATGTGACTCAATGTAGTGTGGTTGTCAAGGGATACATGTGACTGTCAATGTAGTGTGGTTGTCAAGGGATACATGTGACTGTCAATGTAGAATGGTTGTCAAGGGATACATATGACTGTCAATGTAGTGTGGTTGTCAAGGGATACATGTGACTGTCAATGTAGTGTGGTTGTCAAGGGATACATGTGACTGTCAATGTAGTGTGGTTGTCAAGGGATACATGTGACTGTCAATGTAGTGTGGTTGTCAAGGGATACATGTGATTGTCATGAACAAGTATTCGTTATCTGTTTTTTCTCTCCCGGGGATTGACTCTACTGGGTTGGTTCTGTGATGCATTCACCCCCCCCCCCCCCCTTCTCTCTCTCTCTCTCTCTCTCTCTCTCTCTTTCTCTCTCTCTCTCTCTCTCTCTCTCTCTCTCTCTCTCTCTCTCTCTCTCTCTCTCTCTCTCTCTCTCTCTCTCTCTCTCTCTCTCTCTCTCATTCATTTATGGAGTAAGAGATATACATAAATAGAGGGTGACCGTGTGCTGACAGGATTTGTGCATATATATTGTGTACAGACATACCGTACAGTACAGTCTATAAACATACACACAGACAGGATGTGTGCATATATATTGTGTACAGACATACCGTACAGTACAGTCTATAAACATACACACAGACAGGATGTGTGCAGATATATTGTGTACAGACATACCGTACAGTACAGTCTATAAACATACACACAGACAGAGACACGAAGCACATGGTAGGGTATCCCTCCCCTAATAAAGTTCCCCAACATTTGAACCTTGGTACCTTCAGTAAGTTGATAAACATGGAGCTCCCCACCACTGATGCTGCTGTCACCCTCCCATCTGATACAAGCAGAGGTCAGGGGTCTTGGTGGTGGTGTTATTGATTGTGATGTATTGGTGTTGCTGGAATGGATGAACTTATAATATAGATGGTGTGTGGTGTAGTGATATGGTTTGGTGTGGTGTGGTGTGGAGTGCTACTGGGTGGAATTATCGTTAAAGAGACTTTGTTGATGGTGAGGGATTAGAGTATGGTAACCCAGTAACGGTAGGGACGATTGTTATAGAGCAGTTAAGTGATGTAGGTGGATTGGGGTGGATTTGGTACTTAATGGTATTGTGATATATTATATAGTACCGGGTATATATTATATTTTATATATTATATATTATATATTATGTTGGTGGTGGTGGCGGTGAGGATGAAACTGGTAATTATAGTGGTTACGTATGTTGTGGGTGTTGTTGTAATGATGGGGAAGTGGTGCATTATGTGTTTATGGTGGATAATCTGTAAAGGTGAATATGTGGTGGCTATAATATTGGTGGGAATATAGCTCAATAGGTTAGTTGGACTGGAAATAATGTGTTTAAACTTGTTGATGTGATGCGCTTCATTGTATGACAGTTAATAAGGAATTTAATTTGTGGTGAACTATATAAGAACAAACTAAATTGGGATAGAGGTACAGGTAAAGTTGGAGGCTTACACCCAAATTTTTGCCTCGGAGTCCATTTCTGTGTCATAGTTTGTTGGTACAGCTTGGTACAGTCACTCATTAACCCTTTCTCTGTGGGGTGTTTTGGGCTATTTAGGGCATATTCAGGCACTCCTGAATGATAAATCAAGCATCTGCATTAAATGAACTGTATTCTGCCGAAAAATAGGCAAAAATAGCTTCAAAATGAGACCAGAACGGGCCTCGTAGGTGGCCTGGTTCACCCGCACGGTGCCATAGAAACGCGGGAAACCCGCTATTTGTTAGCACTCGCTCGCTTGGCAACAGTGTTGTGAGAGGCAGTGAGAGACCCGCACGAGACACAGTCTACCTCAGTGGGCCGCTGGCTGCTCTGAGGATCGGAGGTGGGCCCCTCACGCTCCCGCTCACTGACACTTGATTTTTACGGTTTTTACAGGCTTTTAAAGCCTGGAAATTGCTGCAAATTGCCAGGACGTTCCAGAACGTCACCCGCAGTGAAAGGGTTAATGTTCCTAGACCTAGAAGAACTTTAATACAAGCTTAGCTATTTATGTCATGTTGTTTACATTAAAATTAAACCTTATATACAGTATATATTTCATATTGAAACCAATTTTGTAGGTAATTTTATCCTGGTGGCTGCATTTGCATAAATTAAACATAAAGAGGCCCACAAACTTTTGTGAGTGAGTGTACAAATCGTGTGAAGACTGGCTGCAATTAACCAGCATAAAGGGCTAATACATTCGGTACCGGTGTGTTAATGTTAGGCACGTTCATTTACAAACTATTAATAAACCTATTATACCCCATCACCACTTAACGTCACCATGTACAGTTGCGGTCATTAATTATTATACTTTGAACGGATTAAACAAACCTCCGAAATGTTTATGTCAGGTAAAGAAACGTTATGTATATTTCATCTGGTGTGAGATACCTTGGAGTATGTAACGACAGCGTTAATTACCGTGACTGTACCTGGTTCATCAGTCCTCAACTCTACCTCACACAATGACTTTTCAAATTCGGTATTGTAATTGCTAACATGAAATTGGTGTTTGAATTATGGCTCTCAGAGTTGACAATTATGATGTGGAGTAATGAAGTCAATTTGGCGACCTTCACTCTCATTAAGACTCAGGTTGGAGTTCATGCAGCTCGTTATTTTCAACAGACAAATTAATACAAAGAAAACTGGTTCCATCTATCTTTCTAAGTTATCTGATACACGTAGCGTCCCGTTATCCATGATTTCCAGACAAATCCGTTGATATTAAGCCGGTTTCAAACGACCACATTAGCGGTGGACGTATCGGAGATGATAATTTACTGATTTTTATTCTTGTTGCTCAGAGGTATTGAACAGCTGTACTTAATACACAAATGGAAACTAAGCTAAAGAGTCTTAAACATTATATAATACCTTGCTGCACATAGCCGATTAAACTGCTCGTGTGACACAGGCTTTATTGTTTGTATGACGCAGGCTATTAACTAATTGTAGGCGATCCCACAAATTATATTCGACATTGTTTGACCGATTCTTATTGATAGCTAGGTAGGGTCCAATACCATCTTACCAGGGCTTATCAATGTAATTTATAATCTTTACTGTCTATGTTTATTGAAATTGGATGACGTCGTTGAGCAAATATATACTTTTGAATGAGCTCAACTTGCATCTAGCCATTCATCACAAGATTCGAACGTGTCCGTATTTTTGGGCGCCCCTATTAATTTACATTGGAATCACACGATATTTTCGATAATAACCATGGGCACCTTTTTATGAAAATAACAAGCCTACTCAGTCCCCTTTCAAGATTTAAAAAAACAACGAACGTTGAACCATATTGAAATTATTGGACATTTTTCTTCTGACAAAATAGTCTGCTTGATGAGTCCGTTTTTTTTTTTTTTTTTTTTTTTTTTTAAATCTTGAAGGGGGTTTGTGTAGGTTTGTTATAGTTTATGGGGCAAACTACAGTATAAATAGCTAATATATATATATATATACAGTATATATATATATATACATATATAATCGAAATCCTCAATAATCATTAAACAAGAACACCGCAATAAACCTTCGAACGTGAGATGGGCCGCGGCGAATGTTAAATCGGGTTCACACGAGCTGTTTTGCAGACCACTCTCTTTGGTAACTTTATTCTGTCAACCTTTCGGGATTATTTTTGATAGGTAGGTACAGATAACTACTCCGTAAACAATGATGATTAGGAAAAGGGTAATTAAAGTGTACGTAATAATCTACCCATTTATAGTTATATATATATATATATATATATATATTTATTGATTTATTATATTTGTGTACAAGGGTAGAAAGGTAAATCAATCACCATCAGTATACCCTTTTTCATACCCTATAGTTTTAAGTGTATATCACTAGTTTTGGTAACATGACTTGTGTATTCAGGAACTACCACACCAGAGTTAATGGACAGAAAGTTGTTTGAACAAAGTTCCTGGAAATGTGGTCATGTAAATAGCTCTTTAATTATCGGTTTATTGTTTTTGGCAACTATACTGACGGTATATCATTATGACTGACATACCGGTAACTGCTATAGGAATTTTACCCTTTAACCTGAGAATCCCGATAAGCCTCACGGAATTGTCTCTATAGTGAATATGATAGGCCTCACGGAAGCAACACCAAGAAAAAACCCTTCCAAAACGCCCCAGGGTCTCTCAAAACAAAAGAATATGTGATTAGGTGAGATAATTCCCCTCTAGTACCTCCTAACAATCCTCCACTTGTATCCCAACCCCCCTCTTCCCCCATCTTCCCCCCTCCTCAATTATCAGCTATTTTTCCTCTTATTTTCCTCATTTATCGGTTATTTTCCGCGCAAATTATTCTCAGGCAGGCTCGGAGACACGGGTGAGTCATTTAGAGACCTTATAGCAGTGCGAGATCTCTCCTGTGGAGCTCAGTTGGTTGCGAGACGTTGCAGATGGAACCTGTATATCTCTTGCACGACCGGGCGGCAAAATTATACGTTTTTCATCCCCCAATTGCTGTTCCCACTTCTTTTATCGCTGTTCAAGGTTCATATGTTCATTATATAAGTAAAATAAATGCACATGGAGAAGAAATAATGGTTTATATGGTAAATGTAACAAATTCTGTTAAAATCTAAGAGTAGAAATTAAGCGTCCAGGCCACTTTTCACTACCTCATTTTCGTGTTCGCGGGTTAAGCGATGGCCTTATTTGTATTTAATTTAGGCCAACATTAGCCCATTTTTTTCAGCCTCGGAATAAACTCTAGAAATTATATAGATAATGATATTTAAATATACATTTTGACTCTCAGGGGTTCTACCTAAACTGGATTTACCTTTCTAATGATAACCATAATGAAGTGAAGATTTTGAGCGTACTATAGTTATTTGACCATAAAGATCCACAAAAGTACCTGACAAAGTGTTGGTGTGATGGTGACTTAGGTTATGACAGTGTTAAGATGGACCAGGCTTGTGAGGGATCTACAGTGGGGAGGGCTCAGGAGGAGCTGCCACGGAATATATTGATGCTCACAGTTTTTTGTCATTTGTATTGATAATTAAACCTTTCACGCATTTATGACGCAGAGGTTGCCAGATTAGCAATAAGAAATAGAGTTATCTCACTCTTACAATTACCTCTCCAAAATTAGTTTTCTGCCCACAGCTAACTCAAAGACAACTGCAGAGGTTGAAATAACTAAACTAAAGGTTTCTAAATACCCCTGATGGTAACAAAGGCTTTAAAGTATCCCCAATAGGCTCAAAATCGCGTCATATGTCGGAGAGTGTTAACTACCTGTAATTCGTGGCGGTGTTGTTGTTGTTGGAGGTGGTGGTGGTGGTGGTGGTGTGTATATTGTTGTTGGTGGTGGTGGGGGTGGCAGTAGTGGTCTTGCGTTGTTTTTGTTGCTGACAGATTAGAATTGACGAAAAACATTGCCAGGAAAAACTGGTCGTGTGTCGGTGACTTTAGTGGTGACATGTTATGACCGAGGAGGCTTGTGATGGATCCAGAATGGTGGTGGTGGGTGGTGAGTTGTGGTGACAAATTATTGGTGGGGACGGATTTGGGGGGAGATTTGTATTGAAATTCGATTATACCTGATGTCATTTGTGGTGGTGTTGTTTTTGTCGTTGATGGTGGTGTTTCTTTGTTAGTTATTGGTGGTGATGATATTATTGTTAATAAATTGACGAGAAAAAATATGCCGGAAAGGTACCGCTACTCGTTTGACTACTTTTGATGATGAAAGAGACTTGTGAAGGATCCAGAGATATGTGATAATATTGGTGGTGACGGATTTGGGGGAGTTATATTATACCTGATGTCATTTGTGGCGGTGTGTTTTTGTTGTTTTTGTTGGTAGTAGTAATGAATCTGTACTCACTGGAACGTAGAAGAGAACGTTACCTAATAATATACACATGGAAAATCGCAGAGGGTTTAGTACCAAACCTACATACTCCGATAGTCATGAAATTCAGTGATAGGAGAGGCTGGGAATGCGAAATCCCCTGGATGAATAACAGGGGTGCTATGGGCTCTCTGCGAGAGGGCTGGTTATCACACAGAGGCCCACGTCTCTTCAACAAACTCCCACGGCGAGTAAGAGACATGAGGGACATCTCGTTAGACAACTTCAAGAGAGCCCTAGATGTCGAACTGCAAAAAGTGCCAGACGAGCCCATCCTCGCAAGGGAGCGAGCTGTCGCTTCAAACAGTCTACTGCACCAAATCACCACCCATAATGAGGGGCGTCGCGCTCCTTGGTGCCGCTAGAGGAGCGGCGAACACATCCAAAGGTAATAGTCGGATTCTTGTTGGTGGTAGTGCTCTTTGTAGTACCGGTAGTAGTAGTAGTAGTAGTAGTAGTAGTAGTTCTAGTAGTAATCGTTCCCTAGGCTGCCTGGCCGAACAGCCCCGAGCTCCTAGGGAAAGCCATGGCTGAGACTAGGTTTTGCGACAAGGAGTGTATATTATTGTGTTGTTGTTGTCGTTGTTGTTGTTCCCCAGGCTGTCTGGCCGAACAGCCCCAAGGTCTCGAGCAAGGCCAAGGCCATAAACGAGCGCCCCCACAAAACCCTCCCTGCTTACCACTAAAGCCCGGGTGACCGAAGCCACTCCAAGGCAGGGAGCTAAGGAGGGTGCGGAAACGCCCGGGAAACCAAAGCCCCACCCAAGGCCCTGTGCCCCTCAGCAATTATGAAGGGAAAGTTGAGGGGCAAGGGAAAAATGTGACGCTTTGGCTCCCAATCTGCCAACTTCTAGGTTGGCAGTAGGGAGGTCAATCCACGGAAAAGACGCCGTCACTTGAGATCGAGAAGATATATAAGTAAAAGGAACAGTCAGAGTAAGCTATGGGTATGGCAGAGATCACTCAGCTCTCACTCTGATAGACCAGCCCATCACCACATAACTAGAACCCAATCCTCTCAGCAACAGCTAGGAAAGGCCCTAGAAAGCCGCCTTTGGCGGGGGGATAGCTCCCCTATTTCAACTCCTTTCGGGGTTGGGCACCCGCCCTTATTGTGTTGTTGGCATAAGTGGTTGTGTGTTATGTAGTCTTCCATAATGTGTTTGATAGTGTTACAGCCTAGACAGGTATCCTGGATGGAGTCATCCAGACTCTTCTGATAACTTTAAAGGGCTGGATGGTGCCCACATCGCAGCATAGCCAGATGGATTCTGTCTCTCTTTTATCAAGGTGGTCCTTGATTTTGAGGACTTTGGTTTCCTGGTGTAGGTGGTCTCTAGGTGTTTTAGCTGTGCAGCCAGTGATTATTTTGAGGGCTTTATATGTAGGGTGTTGTGATGTGTATGAGTGAGGTTAGAAGCCCAAAAAGGACTAGCATATTCCATCACTGAACGTAATTACTGTTAGTATGTTGTGGTGGTAGTTTCTTTGTTAAGTCCGAATGTTGTTGTTGTTGCTGTTCCCCAGGCTGTCTGGCCGAACAGCCCCAAGGTCCTGAGCAAGGCCAAGGCCATAAACGAGCGGCCCCACAAAACCCTCTTTGCTTACCACTAATAAAACCAGGGTGGCCGAAGCCACTCCAAGGCAGGAAGCTGAGGAGGGTGCGGAAACGCCCGGGAAACCTAAGCCCCACCCAAGGCCCTGTGCCCCTCAGCAATTATGAAGGGAAAGTTGAGGGGCAAAGGAAAAATGTGATGCTTTGGCTCCCAATCTGCCAACCTCTAGGTTGGCAGTCGGGAGGTCAATCCACGGAAAAGACGCCGTCACTTGAGATCTAGAAAATATATAAATAAAAGGAACAGTCAGAGTAAGCTATGGGTATGGCAGAGATCGCTCAGCTCTCACTCTGATAGACCAGCCCATCACCACATGACTAGAATCCAATCCTCTCAGCATCAGGTAGGAAAGGCCCTAGAAAGCCGCCTTTGGCGGGGGGTATAGCTCCCCTATTTCAACTTCTTTAGGGGTTGGGCACCCGCCGAATGTTGTATGGGCAAGTGACTTGAGGTCGTTTAGTCATGTGTCAGTTTGTGTTTTATGCTTGTAATATGTTGTTTAAATGACATTGATGTATTGTATGTTACACCAAGGATTGTGTGTGTGTGTGTGTGTGTGTGTGTGTGTGTGCGTGAGAGAGAGAGAGAGAGATTGTTTAACCCTTGTCTAGCGGGCCCTCTGTGGCCGTTTTGGGCCTTTTCAGGCCATTCTGACTGCTATATCAACCATCAGTATGAAAGGAACTGTATTGCGCCAAAAACTAGGCGGAAATCGCTACACAATGACGCCACATACTCGTGGAGCACTGACAGTGTTACCTCGAAGATGGAAGTTTAGCTGATTTTGCTACCTTGCTCACTTTTAGCGAACTATTGGTTACACTGTCATCCTCCCGTGCGGTGGGGGAACTGGAGTTAGTGTGGGCCGGGAGGCCACAGATGTCGGACGTATGGATCATTAATATCCCACCCATTTTCACTCGATTTTCACCCTTTTTTCACCCGTTTTTTGCCAGTTTTTTTAACTCGACATAAGTCGCGCGCCGCTAGTTAAGGGTTAAGGTGAGGTGAGGGATATGATGGTGTTCTGCTGTCCAGTTTGTGAGAAGGGTCGCTGTAGATTAGGTTGGGGCTAGTTTGAGTCTGTTTGTGGTGAACCTAGTCGTGTAGTGTGTTGAGGTACCGTACGGGTCGAGTAGTTGTGCGGCTGTGTTTGCATCTTGATGTGTACATGTGAGTCCTATGTTCTGTCATGTAGTGTAGTGGGTGGTGTTGGTTTGTGGAGACGGCGGCGATAATTTGTGTGGCTCTCATATCAAGGTGGTTCTTGATTTTGATCTAGGGTTTGTTGGGTATGGGTAGGTCGTGCATGTATAGGTTGAAGTTGAAGAGTGTTGGTAACAAGACGGATCCCTGAGGGACTCCATTTGTGAAATTTCTGGTGTTTGATGACTGGCCAGCAAATGTTACATGTGCACATCTGCCTGCTAGATAGTTGGGCAGCCATCTTTTTGTGTTATTGTGCATGTTTGTGTTGAACATTTTATTTGTAAGGTTGTGGTGGGGAATGGCATCAAAAGCTTTACTAATGTCGATTAACTTTGTGTGAAGTCTGTAAGAAGTGTGTTTGTGGAGTGTAGAGGCTTAAAACCGTGTTGTGAAGTACCATAACTAAGGGAATGTGAGGTGTGGTTAGTTTTAATATAAGGCTGATGGTGTAGTTGGTAGTGGTGGTATTTGTGTTTTTGTTGGTGGAGGTATTGGTGGCTTAATTGTGGTGTAATTGTTGTTCTTGTCTGTGGTAATTTTGTTATGTGTGTGAAATCCCTGGTGATGTTTTTCTTTTGTTGTTTATGAGAGAGATTAGATTAATTAATTATAGGGGAAATAATTGAAGGTATGTGTGAAGAGAACAGACATATGAGACAAGAAATAAGGGAGGCAGTCCACTGAATGAAGGAAGTAAGTAGGTAAAAAAAGAGGATGATTAGAAGGATAATTTAATTGGTAAATGTAAAGAAAAATATACGGTACGGTACGTGAAAGAAAAGAAATAGAGGACTGAGTGAATGGTTTAGAGTCACTATATCCCATTGTCACTCCGGCCCCAGTCACTGAGGTCCATCACTACTCCGGCCACAGTCGGAGTGACTGTGGCCGTAACTTCCATTATCTCTCCGGCCCCAGTCACTCAGGTCCATCACTACTCCGGCCACAGTCGGAGTGACTGTGGCATTAACTTCCATTATCTCTCCGGCCCCAGTCTTCCCGTCCCATTGTCACTTAGGTTCCAGTCAATTCAGTCCATTGTCACACCGGCCCCAGTCTCTTGGACCTATCGTTACTGCGGCCCTCTTGGCTTGTCACAAAGCTCACATTAGTCACTATTGATCAATCACTCCGGCTACTATCTTCATTTTAGGTTTATCCTCTCCTTCCTAGAATGTTAGCCAAGTTAAAGGTTTGTTAGCAAGTTAACCTTGGTTAACTGTCCCCCCGCTGAGCTGCTGACCATGGCCCAAGTGACTACGGTACTGATCACAGTCACCTCTTACCAAACAAACCAACCAACCAACCACTAACCCACCTAACAATACAAACATTATCCACAAATGTATCTATATACATTTATGATGAATATATATTAAATTTAAATAATCAAATAAATACATACACAAGGAAAACTTATTTTTATACAGAACAAAGAAATAATATTAGGGAGAAGATATGAGATAGAAGAAAGGAAGAGAGTAGGAATAAGGCATAGTGGAGGATAAGATATACAAATAAGATTAGAAAGAGAGTAGGAATAAGGCATAGTGGAGGATAAGATATACAAATAAGATTAGAAAGAGAGTAGGAATAAGGCATAGTGGAGGATAAGATATACAAATAAGATTAGAAAGAGAGTAGGAATAAGGCATAGTGGAGGATAAGATATACAAATAAGATTAGAAAGAGAGTAGGAATAAGGCATAGTGGAGGATAAGATATACAAATAAGATTAGAAAGAGAGTAGGAATAAGGCATAGTGGAGGATAAGATATACAAATAAGATTAGAAAGAGAGTAGGAATAAGGCATAGTGGAGGATAAGATATACAAATAAGATTAGAAAGAGAGTAGGAATAAGGCATAGTGGAGGATAAGATATACAAATAAGATTAGAAAGAGAGTAGGAATAAGGCATAGTGGAGGATAAGATATACAAATAAGATTAGAAAGAGAGTAGGAATAAGACATAGTGGAGGATAAGATATACAAATAAGATTAGAAAGAGAGTAGGAATAAGACATAGTGGAGGATAAGATATACAAATAAGATTAGAAAGAAGCAAGGAAGCCATAAAAAGCTAAGAAAGGGGGAGAAGAGCACTAAGAATAAAGGAAGAAGAAGAATTGCTAGCAGGAGGGAAGTGACGGCTCACAGAAACAAAATATGAAAACAAACTCAATACAATATTATTGCAAAATAGACAGAAATAGACGAACTAAGAGGTAAGCAAAGAAAAAGTAAAGAATACATATATGTTATAGAATAAAATAAAAAGTATAAATTAGAAAAGGTGAAACAGCTTAAAAGAAAGGGAGGAAGTGAGAGAAAAGTGTGACGATAGAATTATTATAAATGGTGAAATACAAGTGATAGAGAGCGAACTAAAACAATAAAGTTATTATACAAACATTATTAATGATGACTTATAAGAGACATGGAAGATATAGTAGGAAGGAAGGAAGGAGGGGTGTGTGTGTGTGTGTGTGTGTGTGTGTGAGGGAGGGGGGAGGGGGGTAGGTAGCCGGACGATCAATAACATAACCTTGCGTGCGTGTGTGTGTGCGTGCGTGCGTGCGTGCGTATATTCGCTGATTCATGCGTCTACCCCCGAGGCGGATAGCGTACACGCACTCAAAACACAGACACACACATACACACTTTCAAAACCCAATCACATACCGGTACTCACATTCATTCAAACACATACACACACTCACATTCATTAATTCATTCATTTAAACACACTGTATATATATATATACATACTGCAGTGTATATATAATCCCACACGCACCCACTGGCATATTAATCAACATTATACACTAACATACATTATTGTCACAGGTCCATCTTCAGAACTCCTGTATACTCATTGTTCACACACATTCAAACTCTTATATCCACCACCATACACTCACATACAATTAACCCCACTCAGTACCGGTGAAGTCTTCTTTATTTGATTTAAATTACATTTAGACGATTGTATGATGCTTCGGTAAGATATATGGTTGGATAAAAGGATTAGGCTAATTGAGATAGCTTGTAGTCTCGTAATTGAGATAGCTTGTAGTCTCGTAATTGAGATAGCTTGTAGTCTCGTAATTGTTAGACGTCCTTCCTAAGCTGAATACAATTGTCAAATAGTTACCAAAATATAATGGAACTGTCGTCACCGGTACTGAATGGCTTGAACATATTCAGTTCTCGCATGCACTCAAACATATTCAGTTCTCGCATGCACTCAAACATATTCAGCACTAACATGTACTGAAACATATTCAGTACTAACATTTACTGAAACATATTCAGTACTAACATGTACTGAAATACACTCAGTATTAACATGTACTCAAATACACCCAGTACTCACATGCACTCAAATACACTCAAACTTATTCAGTACTCAAATACACCAAATAATGCCTAACACCTCAAATGCAAATGGTGATGCACACTCAAGAACACTTCTTAATTTATGTTCTATGTTCAACTTAAACCAACACATCACAGAACCAACTAGAGGTCAAAATGTCCTAGACCTGATCTTCTCAAACAATGAGAACATTGTGCACAATACCAGCATATCAGATACTACTTATTCTGACCATAGGATAATCGCAGTACTAACCAACATCGAGTACCTACACAAAACCAAAACAAGGAGATCATAATTATACAGGCCCATTCAGTAAGTACAACTTTAATAATAAACATATTAATTGGCCAAGCATAAACCAGAAGATACAGGAAATAGACTGGGAAGTTCAAATGGCAGACAAAACACCCCTGAATGCCTTAGCCTAGTAAATGAATTAGTTAAGAACGTATGCTCGAATCACATTACAGAGAGAAAAAGGAAGCGCAGCAGTAAGCAAGAAAGAAAAGGAGAAGGCTCTACAAACGAAGAAAACTACTGTCACATCGGCTCTCCCAAGCTGGATTACAGGAAAGGCAAATTAACATAATGAAAGGCAGATAGAGGATATTGAACACAAGCTGAGAATATCGTATCAAACACAGCAGATAGAAGAAGAAAACAAGGCGGTTCAAGAAATAAGTGAAAATTCAAAGTACTTCTTCTCATATGCAAAGAAAAAAATCACAAACAGCGTCAAGCATTGGCCCACTCATCAAACTTGATGGATCATATACAACAGATGACAAAGAAATGAGTGAACTTCTACGAAAACAGTCTGAAACCGTGTTCAGTCAACCCGATCCATCTAAAACTATTGACAATCCAAACAGTTTCTTTATGGGCGAGAACAGAGCCCCCCTCCATATATCAGATATAGAATTTGGGCCAATAGATATAGAAAGGGCAATAAACAGCATGCCGCTCCACTCAGCACCAGGACCAGATTCATGGAGCTCAGTCCTGCTCAAAAACTGCAAAACATCTCTAGCAAGACCTCTAGCCATAATGTGGAGAAAGAGCCTAGATACAGGAGAAATCCCAGAAAGCCTGAAAAAAAAACCCAATTGCACCACTACACAAAGGAGGAAGTAAAGCTCAGCCAAAAAACTACCGCCCAGTAGCACTAACATCTCACATCATCAAAATCTTTGAAAGAGTACTACGAGGAAAAGTCGCGGAATACTTGGAAGAAAACGGGCTCCACAACCCAGGAAAACACGGGTCCAGAGCAGGAAGGTCATGTCTCTCGCAGCTACTAGAACACTATGACAAAGTTCTAGATGACCTGGAAGAGAATAGAAATGTAGATGTCATATACACAGACTTTGCCAAAGCATTTGATAAGTGTGATCATGGAATTATAGCACATAAGCTGAATGAAAAAGGTATCACCGGAACGGTGGGGAGGTGGATCTATAATTTTCTCATTAACAGAAGACAATCAGTAGCAGTAAATCAAACGGTATCGGAAGGTTCAGAGGTTAAAAGCTCTGTTCCCCAGGGTACAGTGTTGGCACCCTTACTCTTCCTAATACTAATAAGTGATATAGATGCTAATGTACAACACAGCAGTGTCTCATCATTTGCAGACGACACAAAACTAAGTCTAGGAATAACCACACTAGAAGACAAAGAAATCTTGCAAGCGGACATAAACGCTGTATTTCGGTGGACCAAAGATAACAACATGCAATTTAACGAAGAGAAATTTCAGCTGATAAGGTATGGAGGAAATGAAGAGATTAGAGAAACCACAACCTACTTAACAGAGTCACTCCTGCCAATCCCACGAAAATCAGAGGTTAAAGATCTTGGGGTAATAATGTCAGAAAACATGTCTTTCAAAGAACATAATAAGGTCAAGTCAGTAGCGACGAGGAAACTTGTAGGTTGGATACTGCGCACTTTCAAGACACGAGAAGAACGGCGAATGATAACACTTTTCAAATCGTTGGTGATCCCACGTATTGCAGTGTGCTAACATCTCCACACAAAACCGGGGAAATATATGAAATAGAGAGTGTTCAAAGAAGCTTCACGTCCCACATCAGCACGGTAAAACATCTTCATTACTGGGATAGGCTGAAGGCTCTTAACTTATATTCACTGGAGCGAAGAAGAGAGAGATACTTGATAATTTACACATGGAAAGTTATCGAGGGTCTGGTGCCAAACCTTCACATCACAATATCATGGAACTGGAGCGACGGAGGGGGTAGGAAATGTAACATCCCACCCCAAAAGTGTAGGGGAGCTCTGGGCATACCGAGGGACTCCTGGTTGACAAACAGGTGACCGAGCCTCTTCAACAAAATGCCAGAGAACGTGAGAAACCTGATGGACGTGCCAACGGAAGTATTCAAGAAAGCCTTGGACAACCATCTCAAGTTGGTGCCTGATCAGCCATACTTCGCGGGGGTGAGAGCTGCCTCCTCAAATAGCCTGCTGCATCAAGCACTGGCAGCAAACATACTCGGGGGTAGCAACTCTCGCCGAGGCCACTGCTGGACGGCCGAAACAACTCCAGGTAGGTAGACTCGGTACTAACATGTACTCAAATACACTCAGTACTCGAATGTGCTATAATACACTCAGTACTCACATACACTGAGATACACACAGTACTCACATATACTCAGATACACACAGTACTCACACCCATTACTTACATGCACTCAAATACACGCAGTACTGACATGCACTCATATATATTTAGTACTCACATGCACGCAAATACACTCGGTACTCACATTCACTTAACCATGTGCAGTACTCACATGCACTTATTACTCACACTCAAATATATTCAGTACTCACATGCACTCATTACTCACATACACTTTAATATATTCCGTACTCGCATGCACTCAAATACTCAGTATTATTATTTACTCAAATATTTAGGACTTACATTTAATCAAATACTCATTATTCACATTTGTTTAAACACTAAATATTTACTCAAACACTCATTACCCACGTTTGCTCACTCATTACGCACTTTGACTCAAACACTATATATTTACGTTTTCTCAAACACTCAGTACTTACATTTACTCAAACACTCATTACGCACTTTGACTCAAACACTCAGTATTTACATTTATTTACCAATTACTCACGTTAACTCAAACACTCATTACTCACGTTTGGTCAAGCACTCTGTTTACATTTACTCTAACACTATATTTACATTTACTCAAATGCTAAATATTTATATTTACTCACTCAATATTTACATTTACTCAAATACTCAATATTCACATTTACTCATACACTCAATATTATATTTACTGAAATACACTCCGTACATGCAATACTCACATTCACTCATAGTAGATAATTAGGCTATACTCACGCATTCATATACATCCACTCTCATTCACTCTAATACACTCGAAACCATACTTACACACACACTACTTGCATGCACTCAAACACTTGCTCACACACACATGTACTTGCACATACCAACTGCACCAAAACACATTCATAAATTTTGTTCACTCCAACACCATGCATATTCTTAACGACTCACTCATACTCTACTGGTACTTCTATGATCGTATGCAATCAAAGTACGGTACACTGAAGGTCTCTCTCGCTCTCGCTCTCGCTCTCTCTCTCCTCTCAAATACAGACATCACTCCTGGCTTAAATTATTATGCTTTGCTAAATTTAATATCAAATTACGTATGGGCCAACATTTGTATTTAATTAATGATCTTCCTGGAATAGAAAATCCTTGTGTGATGTGTGTGCAGTGTCGTATGTGTTTGTGTGTATGTATATCTGTATAAGTGTTTGTGTTGTATGTGTTAGTGAATGTGTGTTGTATGCGTGTTTGTTATGTGAATTACTTATGTTAGTAGGCTATGTGTGTGTGTTTGTTACAGCTGTGTGTGTATATGTCTTATAATTACCTAAGACTAATAATCAAATCAATGGTACACTGTTTTGAAGTATTTATTATGTTGCTGTTTATATTTGTTATGATTATAAACTGAGAATTGGCAAGCATATAAGTATAAACAAACTTTGGATGTGGATATACAGTATATACAATGTATATATATATATATATACCGTATATACAGTATATATATAAATATATATTCCGTGTTCCAACTCTACCTCGGCTACAGCCTGTGATACCTTGTGATACCTTGTGATGTGTTCGCCACTCTTCTAGCGGCACCGAGGAGCGCGCCGCCCCTCGTTATGGGTGGTGATTTGGTGCAGCAGACTGTTTGAATCGACAGCTCGCTCCCTTGCGAAGATGGGCTCGTCTGGCACTTTTTGCAGTTCGACATCGAGGTCTCTCTTGAAGTTGTCTAACGAGACGTCCCTCATGTCTCTTACTCACCGTGGGAGTTTGTTGAAGAGACGTGGGCCTCTGTGATAACCAGCCCTCTCGCAGAGAGCCCATAGCACCCCTGTTATTCATCCGGGGGATATCGCATTCCCAGCCTCTCCTATCACTGAATTTCATGACTATCAGAGTATGTAGGTTTGGTATTAAACCCTCTGCGATTTTCCACATGTATATTATTAGGTAACGTTCTCTACTACGTTCCAGCGAGTACAGTTTCAGTGCTCTTAAATGCTCCCAATAGTGTAGCTGTTTTACCGAACTTATATGCGAAGTGAAATTTCTTTGTACACTCTCTAAGTCATTTATTTCACATGCTTTGTATGGGGATGTTAATACGCTACAGTATTCAAGCCGCGGTAGCACTAGAGATTTGAAGAGCGTTATCATAGGTAATTCACCGCGTGTTTGAAATGTACGCAGAATCCAACCCGTTAGACGTTTCGCAGCCGCAACTTTGACCTGGTTATGTAGGCTACTTTGAAACCCATATTTTCAGACATTAATACCCCAAGGTCTTTCACACTGTCTTTCCGTTCTATGATGTGATTAGATTCTGTTAAGTAATTTGTAATTTCTTTAACGCCATTATTATCTCTGTACCGTATTAATTGGAATTTTTCTTCATTGAATTGCATGTTGTTTTCCCTGGTCCACTGGAACACTACATTCATGTCTTCCTGCAGTCGGCCCGTGCCCTCTTGTGTGTTTACTATCTTGCTTAATTTTGTGCCATCCGCAAAAGACGACACCGTACTGTGTCTTGTGTTGGTATCTATGTCGCAAATTAGTATGAGGAACAGAAGGGGCGCTAGCACTGTTCCTTGGGGCACTGAGCTTTTGACATCCGAAGGCTCAGATGTGACTTGGTTTATTGCTACTGATTGTTTCCGGTTTACGAGGAAATTGTATATCCTCCGTCCGATTTTCCCCTTTATACCTTTTGCTTTTAGTTTGTGGGCTATTATACCATGGTCACATTTATCAAATGCCTTAGCAAAATCGGTGTAAATGACATCCACGTTTTTCTTTTCTTCTAGCGCTTTAAGAATTTTGTCATAGTGTTCCAAAAGTTGTGAGAGATATGATCTTCCCGCTCTGAACCCATGTTGACCGGTGTTGTGTAGTTCATTTGCCTCCATGAATGTTGAGATTTTGCTTCCCAGGACTCGCTGGAAAACTTTAATGATGTGGGAGGTTAGAGCTACCGGGTGGTAGTTTTTTTGGTAGTGCTTTACTCCCTCCTTTATGCAGTGGGGCAATTATTGCGTTTTTCAAGCTATCTGGTATTCAACCGCTCAACATGGTGATGTTAGAAGGTGTTATTCCAGATGGCTAGTGATACATCGAGACAGTTTGAGTGTTGCAACTGGCTCGGTTCGTGATCTTACCTTCATAGACCCACAAAACCTGGTTGTCTCCTTGTGACCCGTTGCAACTCTGACTTATCAAAGCTGCATCGCCGCTGTCTCACTGTATAATCTCTCAATCTCTGACACCTCTCTATTTCAAACGCCACCTCTTGAATTGTTTACTGATTAGACACTGCCCCCATACAATGCTAATTCTTTGGAAACCGTGAAGGTATTATATGGCCTGTCGTAGGGCTTTGTGGTGATCTGAAAATAAGTACCCCACAAATTCCATCCCAACAATATCTTCCCATTGACATATCAGGATTTGAACCCTGGACTTTAATATTACCAGTCCAGTAGCAAGACCACTCCACTATACCTTCCCGATAATCTGCACAGCTATTCCAAAATAATGTTGTTATCTTAGCATTTATTTACCCAAATCAATCAGTAGCAATAAACCAAGTCACATCTGAGCCTTGGGATGTCAAAAGCTCAGTTCCCCAAGGAACAGTGCTAGCACCCCTTCTTTTCCTCATTCTAATTAACTCTTTCACGCATATATCGCTATTTTGAGCCTATTGGGGATACTTTAAAGCCTTTGTTACCATCAGGTGTATTTAGAAACCTTTAGTTTAGTTACTTCAACCTCTGCAGTTGTCTTTGAGTTAGCTGTGGGCAGAAAACTAATTTTGAAGAGGTAATTATAAGAGTGAGAGAACTTTATTTCTTATTGCTAATCTGGCAACCTCTGCATCATATATGCGTGAAAGGGTTAAGGATATAGATGCCGACACAAGACACAGTACAGTGCCTTCCTTTGCTGATGACATAAAATTAAGTACTGTATGATTGTAAACACACAGGAGGACACGAGTCGGCTACAGGAAGACATAAATGTAGTGTAACAGTGGACCAGGGTAAACAACATGCAGTTTAATGAAGACAAATTCCAATTAATACTTTACGGAGATGATAATGTTGTTAAAGATAATACAAATTACATAACAGAATCCAGCCACCTATTAGAACGTAAAGAAAGTGTGAAAGACCTTGGGGTGTTAATGTCTGCAAATATGGGATTAAAAGAACATAACCAGGTCAAAGTTGCAGCAGTGAAAAGTCTAACAGGTTGGATTCTGTGTACATATAAAACACGCAGTAAATTGCGTATGAAAACGCTCTTCAAATCCCCGGTGCTACTGAGGCTGAAATACTGTAACATATTAACATCCCCATACAAAGCAGGTGAAATGAATTACTTAGAGAGTGTACAAAGAAACTTCACCTTACATAATTATAAACTCAGTAAAAGAGTTACACTATTGGGAGCGTTTAAGATCCCTGAAGCTGTACTCGTTGGAGCGTAGAAGGGAACGTTAGTTAATAATATACACATGGAAAATCGCAGAGGGTTTATCAACAAACTGCACATCCCGATAGTCAAGAACTTCAGTGATAGGAGAGGCTGGGAATGTGATTTCCCCAGGATGAAAAATTGGAGTGCTACGGGCTCGCTGTGAGAGGGTTGGATATCACATAGAGGAACATGTCTCTCTAACAAACTCCTACGGCAAGTAAGAGACATGAGGGATGTCTCTTTAGACATCTTCAAGAGAGCCCTCGATGTCGAACTGCAAAAAGTGCCAGATGAGCCCATCTTCGCAGGGGAGTGTGCTGTCCCTCCGAACAGTCTGCTGACAACCCACAACGAAGGGTGGTTCGCTCCTCGGTGCCACTAACAGAGTGGCGGACTCTACATAAGGTTCATGAGGTAAGTTTTGCCCATGGATTTACATTATAGTGTGTTATTTAGTAGGGCCCCTTCATCATTGACGACTTCGCCTATTAATAGTAATAGTCTCCATTCAACATCCTGCGCCAGCATTTTGAATAACCCGCGCGGAAGCATCATGGAGTACTCATCATAAGTGCACGCCTAATTCCCTTATGGAATCGTCATTTTGATTGGGTACCCTACAGAAAAAAACTCTGTAAAAAAATAAAAAATAAAATTTAATTTAATATCTGTTATTATATGACTTGCCATATACGTGGATTTCTTATGCTTTGCTTCCCTGACACCAGGCCCCATAGCGGCCATCTTCGTTCTTCCTTCTTCCGCGTCCCTCCCGACAACAGGGCTCGCGCCGTGTCCGCTTCATTCGTCGTTCGCAGAGCTTCTAGTGAGTCCTTACTCATTTGTATACATCTGTGTTGCAGTAACAAGGTTTAGATTAGCTAGCACGGCTGCCAGATTGGTCGGTCCGCAGGAAGAAGTGTTAAAATAGGGTACCATTGTAACAGGCGTCTACGAGTCCCGGATGGGTGTACCGCGTGTGTTGTTTGTTTTGTGATACGCCTTAGCTGTTGTGTTTACTTAGCTAGAAGGCGACCACTCTACGAGGCATGATACAGACTGTCAATATTGAGGTAGTACATGCCATTTTCTTCTATTATCAGCAAAAGCTCTGGTTAAGGGTGTTTGCACGTGGTGCTCCACCTTCCAGGGTTCGTGTTTTGCTTAGGCCCCTTGGGTGGCCTCCCTCTGCTTGGTGCGGCTGCTGGTTGCTGGGGCGTCGTCTGCTGGGATGTTCTTCAGTCCTTGTGGTCGGCCTAGTTAGGGGTCTCCAACGTAGGTTTCAGGTAATTTAGTGGTCTAAATTTTCTGTTGTTATTGTTATCTATGTATGCCCCTGATTCTGGTTCTTGCATGCGGTCTTGTTCCTTTGGGGTAGGGGAGACGTCCCTTATCATTATTATTATTGCATTTATTTTATGTGTGTGGGACTGCGGTCAAAAGGAGCTGTGCCAACCCCTTTTTGTCCGGCAGTTTTTGTTTGTTCCGGCGGCCCCGTGAGTGGGGCCCAGGTTATTCGTCTTCGACGGGTAGAAACATTCAAAGATCCCGGCGTGGTTTGGCTGAACCATTTTTCCGGCGGAATTGCATTCCGAGCAAGGATATAAACTCGGCTCGCCGAGTTAACTCTCCCGGCCTGACCTAATGACACGTCAAACGTACCGCCTGCGGCACCCCCAGTCAAGTGTACACGAAGTGATAAGATGAGTTTTGCAAACTTATTCAGTAGGATCACACCTTAACAAGGTCAGGGGACCTGTGAAATATCACAGGTGAGTTTGTGAAAATCAGCTAGACAAGTCCGGCGGAAGGTTAGCGTAGCGTAGCTAAGTTTCCGGCGGATTTGAGTTAGGATGTTTAATACCTCGCAGGTTATCCTTATGAGCATTGATTCCTGGAAATTTGTCCAGGTCCCGGCTGCTTCACCGGCGGAGTTGGACTTCTGATCCCGGCGGAGGGGTGGGGGTGGGGGTAGGGGGTTTGCGCTACGCCCTCTTGTTCCCTTTTACCAGTTTTTACTCATTCCCTTTGCATCAAATGCGTGAAATGTCTGGACCGCTCTAGGGGCGTGTGGTTATCCAAAAAGTGCGCCATCTGTGCTGAATTCAAAACCGCTTTGCTGGCTAAGAAACACCTGTCTTGTTTAGCGGCCTTGCACGAGGTGAAGGCTGCGTTTAACTTATATGCTAAAGACATAGCCCACAAGGCCCTCCAATGTGACGATGAAGTCCTGTGGGACAAACTAATTATCAAGTCTCCCTTAGTTAAACCAGGACCCTCCAAAGCGGTCAGATCCAAGGTCAAAACTAAAGCTATCAGTAAAGAGTTTGTCAATAGCAGTAGTGAGAGCGATGTCACCGAGGTCCCCTCTTCCGACCGTGCCACGCGACGGATGTCGAGGTCCAGGTCGAAGTCTCCCAGGACACACGCTCGCCACTCTACCTCAGATTCTTCCCGGTCTCACGAGCGCTGCAGAGAAGAATACGACACCCCGAGCAGCCGGCATGAGACTCCGCAGCCGCTCCCTCCTACACCTTCCTCGGATACATTTACACATGATTCTGGGGAGTCAGAAATAGGATCTGAATCTTTACCATCTACATCTAGGCAGGAACAGGCTATACGTGAACCTCCTAATGTGACTCTTGCAATACCAAAATTAACGGTAGTTCCCCGGGGTGTGAAGGCGGCAGGCCCTAGTAGGGTGCTGGCCGACCAATTCAGGGGATATCCGCCGGGGGCCCAATTAAGCTCACAGTTGACGCAGGACTCCCTGCCCATGGCGGCAGGGGGTTACTGGGGCCATTCAGACCCATCTCTAAATATCATTCCAGAACGGACTGAGGCCGGCGACATCAACGTGTTGCCGTCGTCATTGCCCGATTTATCATGGCCCCTGGCAGATAATGAGATAGACTCACACGGGCTAGAATCACAAGAGATCTTAGAGCAGAGTGAGGAGCCGGCGGATGGTTTGTTCTCCCCGGCTCCTCAGTCTCTCCCTAGTAATTATTCTGAGGCTAGTTCAAACTCATCCAAAGATACCTCTAGGAAATGGATGACTTCTGATCAGGTAAAAGTGTTATTACACAATGTGATACAACATTATCAACCCCCTGCCTCGTCTCATCCCAAAGTTACCCTCTCAGCTCAGCCCCCTAACACGTCTGTTTTTAGACCTTTAGAGTCACCGGCTGTTCCCCCTACTTGTCCAGCTCAGTCGGTAGCAGCTGCCCCAGGCCCCACAGGGCCGGCGGCACTCGCTATGTCCAACTTTAGGGTGGTTACTGATGTCCCTTAGATAAGGAGCCTATGAGGAAGGGCCCCATGCCCCTCCTTTATGGCACAGATTGCTCTTGGGTACCTGTAGTGCCAGAGAACCCCCTTATAGCTCAACCTTCGGTATCAGGGGACCCTCCAGTTCCAGGCGAGTGGTCCATCGAAATTAATTAGAACCGTAAATTTCGGGCCAGAGACGAGACAGGGAGGGTATTAGATGTCCTAATTAAAGGTGTCCCAAGCTCACTTAACCCGGCATATTTTGTGTGTTCTGCAGCGCCGGCCGTTCCTTCTGCCGCTTCTGAACGACTTTTTGCTGACTGGTCGAAGGCTGATGGCATTAATGATTTCAAAGCCTTAAATTCTCTTACGCCGGAGTTGGCTACAACTCCGGCTCTGGACCAAGCTCAGACTCCGGTACTGCAGATGCGGCAGCTGGGAGTAGGCCCTTGGGTTGACTGGGAGATAGAAGCACAGGTATTTGCCAAGACTATCACCACCAAAGCTTCACATCAAATCCCACCGGAGAATCATAATTATTTTTCCCTACCAGTATCCCAAGCAGAAGGGATGCCCCCAGCCTTACTAACATTTCTGGTGGCCCCCAAAGTGTCATTGCATGCCCTTGATGAGCCTTTCTCTCCCCCCCTCCCCCCCCCCCCCCCGGCTACTCACTTGGACCGAGATTTTAAGTTACGCAATAAAGCCTACCGGATGTTCTCGCAGTACTTGGTGAGTCATCAAATAGCCGCCTCTCTTGCACGCACGATCTCGGCCATCAATGAACCCCAAATAAGAAAAGCCATTGAGCTTTCTCGCAGACTTTCACTACAAAACGCCATTCAGTCCCTAGGGGACATTAGAATTGCAATTTTGGAGGCAGTTCGAGCTCGCCAAGATCTGAGAGTACATCTGGTGAGAAAGTTGCCGGCGGACATAGGTCGCCGGGTAACCCTCTCCCCAGTTCTGACACCCACCTTGCTTGACACTGAAACGTGGAGTCTAGTTTTTAATATGGTAAGTGGGTGGAAGCAGGTTACCTCCCAAGCTAGGAAGGATCCACCTAAGAAACCCTTTCATAAACCAAAGGGCGGTAGCAAACCGTACCAACCTCACCCTAAACAGTCACCTAGAGACCCCAGACCACCTCCTCAGCACGGAGGTAATCAGTACAAACCCTAACAAGGTAAGCACGGGTATAAAGGGAAAGCCCCATATAAATATCATCAGGGCACTACAACAGCCAAAGCTAGTCAAGCGTCCGATTCCAACCCCCCTCCACCTCCAAAAAACTAGCCACTCACACTCCCCGCATCCCAAGGCCAAGCTCAAAGGCCCAGGATTGGGGAGTTGCCTTGCAGGACGAACCCCGGCTGCACCTGGGTTCGTTCCATGCGTTCTGCTCAGCTTGGCCCAAACGTCCTTTCGGTCCGGGATTTTTCGACTATCCCGCGGAATACTGGTGATTAAACTTTCAAAAAATCACACACAAAAACAAACGTACTGTCGCGGTCCTGTGAAGTGCAAAATCGAACCGATTGATAAAATATCTGGAGAGATATACGCGTTTTGGAGAAAAAATCTGTTAACTCCTACAGCAGTGCCACGGCGCTGGTCTAGGACAGGCCTAGGGCAGGCCCATAAGGCGGGTGGAAAGAAGAAGGGAAAGAAAAAACTGTTACGTCCCAAAGCAAAGTGTTAGCTATATAGTCCTATGAAATCAAACAGTGCTATGGGAAAATAGGAAGCCTAAGTTAAAAGTGATAGTGAACATCGTATATCACGTAAATAAACTAGGAAAGTATAATACAGAGAATTAAAGTCAGGGGAACTTTTAACTTTTAGCTTGGGAACAGGACGTATGCTGTAAACAAAATACCCTCGGTGACCGCAAAGACCATAAACACATATATCCCCTCGCTCTCCTGGACACGTCCCCTCCCCTCCCCCTATACGATTTTACCAAAAGCGAAACTTAACCTCGACAGGAAAGGGTACCGACAAAACAAATATCGTAAATAATAGCAAACAGAGAAAAACAATATATAAACAAATTAAATCAGTGCAGATTATTTCTCATATCGCAGGTTAGTAGTGACGTTATTGGAGAGAGAAAGATCTCCCACGCAACCAAATGTGGTGAAAATTCGAACCTGAGCAGTGTTGAATCAAGTTGATAGGTAAAATATGAAAATTAAAATAGATACTATATATAGGTAGCCTGGAAAGTTCGTTATTTTCCTAGAGGGCCGTATATTCCGCTAAACAGTCGACCAAAAACGGGAAAAGTGGTTAGGGCAGTGAGAATTCTGTTTCATAAGATAATTATTGAAAGTGTTACTTAAAGTTACTTAAAGTTTAAACATAACGAGTGTAAACACGTGGCACCCCCCCCCCCCCCCCCACACTCCCCACAAACTGCGTAACAAACACCTCCTTGTCCTCCAAGCCCCCCCCCCCCCCCTCTCTCTCTCTCTCTCCCCCATGTAAGGGCGGGTGGAAAAACATAAACAAAAACAAACAAACAAACAAAAATGTTTACCAGAGACAACTGTACGAGTTGTAAGATGAATATACACATGCATAAAGGCACCGCATGTCGGATATGCAAGCAACCATACCACTGGATTTGCATAGGATTGACACCAATAAATGAGGCGTACAATACAAGAGGGAAGAACCTCCATTTCTGCGATAGTTGTTTCGATATCACATGGCAAGTCATACAGACTGTAGAAAATACAGAAGTACAAGATAGACTGAAATATAGCCAAGACATAGCTACCTTTCACAGAAAATGGGGAACTATTGGGGCCTCAGGGCCCATAGGGGAGGTGTAGCAGAGTGGTCATCCAATGGACCCGGGTTCGAATCCCAATATGTCAATGGGAAGATATTATTGGGATGGAATTTGTGCTGTACCTAGTTTCAGTGCATTACCACAGCACACCGAAATGCCAAAACAAAATACCCTCATTGTTCTCTGATTAAATAGCACTGTATGAATATTCCCATATTCAAAATATGCTACAGGGGAGCAATGCCTAGTGAGTTAATTGCTCAATAGGTGGCGTTCTGAGAGTGAGGGTCCGAGCCTGGGGAGTGAGACTGTGAAGTGCCGAGACGAAGCAGCTTCAGAGATGGAGCTGGGTTCGAGCCGTGAATAGGTGCTTCGCATGTCTCACTCCCTAGACTGGAACAAGACCTCATGGGCCTCACCGTGTTCAGCGGTAGAGTGTAAAGGCTAACAGCCTATGCCCGAGAGGGAGTAGTTGGAATATAGAAAAAAAAAAAAAAAATACTAATATCACAACCCACACACGCACACCTTCCCATGAAAATGCCCACATTGCCTCCTGCACATCAACACACATCGCCTGCCGAACAACAACCTTTCGCACCCTACATATCCACAAACCCTGCCGCACATCTCCCCACACCTCCCCAGACCCAGAAAACACCCACATTAATCCCATCTATGGCCATTGACCACCCTACTGCTGTTGATCAAATACATTTGCAGGATGAACGTAGGATGCAACAAGCCCCCATATCAGGCTCCCCTTCCACATCGTCTCCCCCCTCACCACTGCCACCTGCCCACCTACAACGACCCGTAACTCCACCCCCCTGCAGGCCTCACCCACCCATACACCAAGCCCACTATCACCCACAACCACACTTAGCTCACCACATAACCCCTTGCAGCCCCAGCCACACCTACTGGGGTTGTCTACACCAGTGTGCAGCTATTATCTGGAAAGAAGGTGCTACTTTGGTCAAAAGGGCGAATATAATGGGAATTCATGTAGATTTGCTCATCCCAAAATTTGCAACAACATAACCAGTCATGGAAAATGTAGATTTGGTGAAACCTGCAAATACCACCACCCATCCCTTTGCAAGACATCACTTGAGAACAAGACCTGCTACAATATGAAATGCCCAGCTTTTCATATTAAAGGGACTTGGAGATATGCTAGACCTAACACGAATGGTAGCCCAAAAAACTCTCTAGCTATGCGAGGACGAGACAGAGGAAAAAGGCAAGGAGGGAAAGGGCAGATGAAGATGAAGAGACTGAGGGAGATGGAAGAGCACATAGAACACCTCGAGCACCTCCTGGCCTCCCAAGAGTGGCCAATACTTCCCGAAGACTATTAGGTACACATAGTACTCCAAACAATCCCTCTCCAATCTTGTTTGCAAATATCCAAGGCCTAAAAAATAGAACCACGAACAAAGTACCATTTATTAGGGGCCTGCTAGAAGAAGGAAACGCTATATTTGCGGCTCTCACAGAAACTCGCATTAAAGATCAGGAAGATAGTGAGGTATGGATTCCTGGTTACAACCTACATAGGGTGGACAGAACGCATAGATCACATGGAGGTGTAGCCTTGTACATACATGACTCACTGATATGTACTGAATTCCTAAATAACAGTAATGAAGTGGTGGAAATACTTGGAGTTAAAATAGAATCCCTAAATTTAGCAGTTATTGTTACATACAGGCCTCCAGACTCATCCCGAGAAGAATTCAAAACCCAGCTCAACAAAATAAAATCAGAAGTGGAAACCCTGGGGAACCCAACACCAAATATTATATGGCTAGGAGACTTTAACCTACCAAACATTAAATGGAGACAACTAGAAAACCAGTTAGTGGCAAATAACACCGGAGAAGCAAATACTAATACGAGAGAGCTTTTTGAACTTTCTGATTTTTTTAGTCTTACCCAACATATTGCTGAACCCACACGGTAAAACAATATCTTAGACCTGGTCTAACAACGACTCTCTAGTACACAGCATTAACATATCGGACACAACATACTCAGATCATAAATTAATTGAGATCAAAACAACCTTAGAAAGTGTACAGACAACCTCAGAATCGAGAACAAAAACCGGCCCCTTCAGTAAATTTAACTTCAATAACAAAAACATTAGGTGGGAAGAGGTAAATCAAGAAATGGAGGAAATAGACTGGGAAGATTTAATGGATAACCTGACACCAGCAGAATGTCTAGTCTTAATAACAGAAACCATGACCCAAATCTGTAGCCACCATATACCTGCAAGACAAACAAAACGAAGAAGCAAACAAGATCGGGAAAGGAGGAGGCTGTACAGAAGAAGAAAATTACTCGCACAAAGATGCACACATCAAAATCTACAGGATAGGCAAAAGGTCGAAATAGATAGAGAAATTGTGGAAATTGAACAAAGGCTAAGAATATCATATGAACTACAACATATGGAAGAGGAGAGGAAAGCTATTGCAGGTATAAAGGAAAATTCCAAATACTTCTTTTCATACGCCAAACAAAAGGCTAAAACAACATCAAACATCGGCCCACTGAGCAAAGGGGACGGCTCTTTCACAGGGGACAAAAAGGAAATGAGCGAACTCTTAAGCAGGCAGTATGAAATGGCATTCAGTGAGCCTGATGAAACAAAAGTCCTCAGAGACCCAAATATATTTTTCATGGAAACCTCCCCCACGGAAACCCCTCAGATGCTGGATATTGATTTCGGTCCAAAAGACATAGAAGAGGCCATTTCCAACATGCCATCCCACTCGGCACCAGGCCCGGACTCATGGAATTCGATCCTAATGAAAAAATGTAAGGAAAACCTCTCAAAACCCCTGGCTGTAATGTGGAGAAGGAGTCTAGACACTGGTGACATACCAGATAGCTTGAAAAACGCAATAATTGCCCCACTGCATAAAGGAGGGAGTAAACCACTACCAAAAACCTACCGCCCGGTAGCTCTAACCTCTCACATCATTAAAGTTTTCGAGCGAGTCCTGCGAAGCAAAATTTCAACATTCATGGAGACAAATGAACTACACAACACCGGTCAACATGGGTTCAGAGCGGGAAGATCATGTCTCTCACAACTTTTGGAACACTATGACAAAATTCTTAAAGCGCTAGAAGAAAAGAAAAACGTGGATGTCATTTACACCGATTTTGCTAAGGCATTTGATAAATGTGACCATGGTATAATAGCCCACAAACTGAAAGCAAAAGGTATAACTGGGAAAATCGGACGGTGGATATACAATTTCCTCGTAAACCGAAAACAATCGGTAGCAGTAAACCAAGTCACTTCTGAGCCTTCGGATGTCAAAAGCTCAGTGCCCCAAGGAACAGTGCTAGCGCCCCTTCTGTTCCTCATACTGCAAGATAGTAAACACACAAGAGGACACGGGCCGACTGCAGGAAGACATGAATGTAGTGTTCCAGTGGACCAGGGAAAACAACATGCAATTCAATGAGGAAAAATTCCAATTAATACGGTACGGAGATAATAATGGTGTTAAAGAAATTACAAATAACTTAACAGAATCTAACCACATAATAGAACGGAAAGACAGTGTGAAAGACCTTGGGGTATTAATGTCTGAAAATATGGGTTTCAAAGTACATAACCAGGTCAAAGTGGCGGCTGCGAAACGTCTAACGGGTTGGATTCTGCGTACTTTTAAAACACGCGGTGAATTGCCTATGATAACGCTCTTCAAATCTCTAGTGCTACCGCGGATTGAATACTGTAGCGTATTAACATCCCCATACAAAACAGGTGAAATAAATGATGTAGAGAGTGTACAAAGAAATTTCACTTCGCATATAAGTTTGATAAAACATCTACACTATTGGGAGCGTTTAAGAGCACTGAATCTGTACTCACTGGAACGTAGAAGAGAACGTTACCTAATAATATACACGTGAAAAATCGCAGAGGGTTTAGTACCAAACCTACATACTCCGATAGTCATGAAATTCAGTGATAGGAGAGGCTGGGAATGCAAAATCCCCCGGATGAATAACAGGGGTGCTATGGGCTCTCTGCGAAAGGGCTGGTTATCACACAGAGGCCCACGTCTCTTCAACAAACTCCCACGGCGAGTAAGAGACATGAGGGACATCTCGTTAGACAACTTCAAGAGAGCCCTAGATGTCGAACTGCAAAAAGTGCCAGACGAGCCCATCCTCGCAAGGGAGCGAGCTGTCGCTTCAAACAGTCTACTGCACCAAATCACCACCCATAACGAGGGGCGTCGCGCTCCTCGGTGCCGCTAGATGAGCGGCGAACACATCAAAAGGTATCAAAAGGTAAAGGTACCTGGGCCGGGAAGACAGTGAGCAAAGGAATCACCTGGCGGTGGCTCCGGCGGCCTCGACTGCACCAGCCGCAAGAATATTCCCCTGTGTCTCAGGAGGCGGAGGTCATGGTACAAGAAATGATTGCCAAACGGGTCCTTATACAGATAGATCTCCTTCAGCCAGTGTTCACGTCAAGACTCTTTTTAGTGCCAAAAAGGGACAGTGGGCAGATGCGACCAGTTCTAGATCTCTCGCATCTGAACACCTTTATAGAGAACTCACCCTTCAGGATGCTGACAGTTCAGCAGCTCAGACTCGCACTTCCGCCGCAAGGTTGGATGTGTTCGATAGATCTCAAAGATGCCTATTGGCATGTCCCTATCAACAAGAGGTTCCAAAAGTTTCTCGCTCTCAGAATCCGGCACGAGACTTATGTCTTTCAAAGGATGCCGTTCGGGTTAAACCTAGCACCAAGAGTATTTACCAAACTCGTCCGGCAAGCTCTTTTCCCCCTGTTAGTTCAAGGAATACAGGTGTTTTGGTGTCTGGACGATTGGCTAGTAGTGGCGAACTCTGTAGAATTATGTCTAGACCATGTCAACCAGGTGTCAAATCATGTACAAGCCCTAGGGTTCAAGGTGAACTTGGCAAAGTCGCATCTTGTGCCCTCAAGGACGATTCAGTGGTTAGGGCTGATCTTGGATACCGCCACTCTGACTCTGACTCAGAGTGTGGACAACCGCAACAGATTTCGAAGGAAACTGTTCCGGTTCCTCCACAGTCTGGATACGACCAGAAAATGTGGGATTCCCTGATCGGTTCTATCAACTGGGTACAAATAACTGTCAAGTTGGGCCGATTGAAAGCCAAGCGATTAATCATGAAAGGCAACAAAGCCTTTCCTCTCTTGCCAGAGGAGAAATTATGGCCAATTCCTCCATTAATCCATACCTTACTATCGGCCTGGACCAAGCAAGACGTCCTCTACTCAGTCACGTCATGGGTTTCTCCCCCGCCTACTGTATGGATAGACACGGACGCCTCGGGGACCCTGGGTTGGGGCTATCAGTCAAGTCTAGGCCACCAAGGGCAAGGCATTTGGGGGACAGACAAACAGTCACATATCAACAAGCAAGAGCTTTTAGTTCCCCTGTGTTTTTCTCCAGACTCACGGCACAGCATTAAAGAACAAATCAATAGCATTCCGAATGGACAATCCAACCGCAGTTTTTTGCATTCAGAAGCAAGGCTCAGTGAGGTCACGAGAGTTGTTGAGAGTTTCAGAACAAATTTTTACCCTAGCCGACTCGCTAGGGATTTCCCTACATGCTACCTACCTCCCCGGCGTAGCGAACGTCTGGGCAGACGCTCTATCTCGCCGGCGGAGCACTCTAGTAGAATGGACAATCAAACAGGCTATCTTCAACAAGATGATTGCAAAGCCGGCCCGTCCACAGATAGACTTGTTTGCATCAGCAGAGAACCACAGACTGCCACTCTTTTTGACCCGGCATGGGGTAACCCCGGCGGGGGCACCCGATGCATTGCTGGTGGACTGGAAGAAGTGGACCTCAATCTATCTGTTTCCGCCACCAGACTCTGTGTTAATGTGCAAAGTCATTCACAAACTGAGGGATTACCGGGGCAAGGTAGCGTTGATCGCACCTCTTTGGCCGGCTCAGGTATGGTACCACTAATTGCAACAGTGGTGCAAGAACCCGACGTCCCTCCCGGTCTCCGTCTTCCACTTGGAAACGATTGGCAACCTTCGGACCTCGCTCAGTTTTGCCTTGTGGATATTTACTATGCCAAATGGCTAAATCAATTTGGACCAAGTGTCACCCAAAAGCTCATGAATTAATACACACCGTCGACCAGGCGACAATATCAATCACATTGGAAAACCTTTACAACCTGGATTGTTGAGTCAGAGCAAAAGACTGCCTCGGCAGCCTTAATCTTCAAGTATTTAGACTATCTATTTGAGCAGAAACATTTTTCGGTCATAACGTTAAAAAATCATCTGTCTGCCATTAGGACCCCCTTCCTTGACCTCACCGGCCTGTCTGTTCCGCAGGCGGAGGAGAAAGGTTTTATGAGGGCGTGTTTTAAGCTTCGTACACCTTCCCGCCAGCTCATGCCAACCTGGTCCCTTGATAAAGCTCTAGAGTTGCTGCAATCACGCAAATATAATAATGCGCCGGACTTTGATTAAATTTTAAAGAAAGCCGTTTTTCTCATGGCACTTGCCACCGGAAACCGGGTCTCTGAGCTGACGGCGATGAGCAACAAACCAAACTGTCTCAGGTTTGGGAGACTACACGACAATGTTCAAATCGCGCCGTCTCCCTCCTTTATTGCTAAGAACGAACATTCGGACCATGTTTTTTTCTGAATTTTCCGTCCCGGCCTTAAATAGAGGCCTCATTCATCACATTTTATGTCCTGTGCAAGCCCTCACAAAGTTTATGAGGATTGCGCAACCTCGCCAACTAGGTGCTTTATGGGTTGTTGTTGTTGTTGTTGTTCCCCAAGCTGCCTGGCCGAACAGCCCCAAGGCCCCGAGTAAGGCCAAGGCCATAAACGAGCGACCCCACAGAACCCTCCCTGCCGACCACAATAAAACCTGGGTGACCGAAGCCACTCCATGGCGGGGGGCTGAGAGGGTGCATAAACGCCCGGGAAACCAAAGCCCCACCCAGCGCCCTGTGCCCCTCAGCAATTATGAAGAGAAAGTTGAGGGGCAAAGGAATAATGTGACGCTTTAGCTTCCAATCTTGGTAGATTGGGAGGTCAATCCACGGAAGAGACGCGGTCACTCGAGATCTAGAAAATATATAAGTAAAAGGAACAGTCAGAGTAAGCTATGGGTATGGCAGAGATCGCTCAGGTCTCACTCTGATAGACCAGCCCATCGCTTTATGGGTTAACCGACTAGGTAAGCGCATTACAAAACGGAAGTTAGCTTCCTTGCTTGTCGACATGATCAGGGAAAGCAATCCCGGCGTGATAGGCAGGGCTCACGACATTAGGAAATGGGCAGTGTCCCTCAGATTTTTACAATTTGTTTTTTATTTATGATATTGCTAAAACCCAACTTTGGGCTTCCAATCATACGTTCCTAACACGCTACCTGTCGGTTACCCTAGATAAACCAAAGCGTGCCTGTGTAGCTTTACGGCAACGGGTACAGTAGGTCTTATGATATTGTTTACTTTTAAAAAGGGGGGGGGTGCGGAATAGTCCATATCCCCCTGTACCCTTGGAGAATTGTGATAAATCACGAGCTGTGATAGGACGGCTTCTACAGTCCAGGATTAGTTGACTTATTTTTAAATCCTAAGAATTTATCGCATAGTTGCAACTATGTCTGTTTTACCAAAGTGTACAATGATATGAATGTACAATTAAGTTCAGAACAGAACGTATACCTACGGCAGAGTTATCGTTCTACAGGACACAGGTGTGTCACTTTTTTTCATGCAGACGATCGGGTGCACCGATCTGACCATGAGCAAGCAGTTTCTTAATGCCACACACTGCTAGCAAATCTGTTATACCTTTTTATATTTGTATTACATACAATAAATCTGAAGAAAATGTTATCCGGATTTTTCTTCCCTAAGGTGAGGATATTTTTACGAATGTCCCACCTCCAGTCTTGATATTCAGGCGAAGTCGTCAATGATGGAGGGGCCCTATTAAATTATAGGTTTGATTCCCAAAGGGAAGTAGAGAAAACCTAATATTTAGTAGGGCCCCGTAATCATTGACGACTCGGGCCCTCCCAACCATCCCACTTCCCATTCGTTGATTTCTATAAGTTTATTTATTATCAGTGAAGAACGAAGATGGCCGCTAGGGCGCCTGGTGTCAGGGAAGCAAAGCATAAGAAATCCACGTATATGGCAAATCATATAATAACAGATATTAAATTAAATTTTATTTTTTATTTTTTACAGAGTTTTTTTCTGTAGGGTACCCATTACCCAATCAAAATGACGATTCCATAAGGGAATTAGGCGTGCACTTATGATGAGTACTCCATGATGCTTCCGCGCGGGCTATTCAAAATGCTGGCGTAGGATGTTGAATGGAGACTATTACTATTAATAGGCGAAGTCGTCAATGATTACGGGGCCCTACTAAATATTAGGTTTTCTCTACTTCCCTTTGGGAATCAAACCTATAATTGTGACAAGTGTTACGTGTTTTGAGTTGACAGGGATGTGATTTGGCCACCTTCGTCAGTGCCAGGGTGAGATAGGTGTAACGGATTGTTAGTCTATCAGAACATTAATATCTGTATCCGTATGTGTGTGTAGGTGGCCATGATCTGGTTGTTAATTTTGTTTATGTGTGTGAATATGTGTACACTGTGTGTGTGCCTGTGTGACTTGTGTATGTACATGCACACGTTTCTGTGAGCTAATATATATGCATGGCTGTGTTTCAGTGTAATTTTCTGTTTATGCACCCAGTTCATTATAACTGTTACCTAAATATTCCTGAGCCTGCGTGCATGTGTGTGTGTGTGTGTGTGTTTGTGTGGCGGCAGGCAGAGATTTAATCTATTTAAATATTTTTTCTCTGAGTGTTTTTGTTTCCGGTGCCTCTGTGTTGGGTAAGTGGGTTTGTGTGTTAGAGAGAGAGAGAAAGAGAGAGAGAGCGAGAGAGCTAAAATGAGTGCAGATGAAAGGTGTTTGAGAAGTGTGAGATTTTGTGTGCGTGCAGAGAGAGTGAGAGTGAGAACTAAAGTGAATGGTGTTTGATGATAATGTGTTTTGAGTGTTTGAGACAAAAATTGTTTTACTATAATAAAGACCTTGTGGTCCCTTCCGGGGAGATACAATTGGTAAGCGAAAAAGATTATTGTCTAGGTAAGTACACTTATTACACCGTGTGCAAAAAATATATAATCTACACTCTTCCTAATTTGTTTTACTTAACAACTATTTACAGCTTGTTGGGGAAAATTGTTCCAGATGGAACAGATTATATATGTTAGTGGTTGTTCCAGATGGAACAGATTATATATGTTAGTGGTTGTTCCAGATGGAACAGATTATATATGTTAGTGGTTGTTCCAGATGGAACAGATTATATATGTTAGTGGTTGTTCCAGATGGAACAGATTATATATGTTAGTGGTTGTTCCAGATGGAACAGATTATATATGTTAGTGGTTGTTCCAGATGGAACAGATTATATATGTTAGTGGTTGTTCCAGATGGAACAGATTATATATGTTAGTGGTTGTTCCAGATGGAACAGATTATATATGTTAGTGGTTGTTCCAGATGGAACAGATTATATATGTTAGTGGTTGTTCCAGATGGAACAGATTATATATGTTAGTGGTTGTTCCAGATGGAACAGATTATATATGTTAGTGGTTGTTCCAGATGGAACAGATTATATATGTTAGTGGTTTTCACATATAGGGCTAAACCTCTTGAGCTCTACCCTCCAGCCATTGTTGAGAATATGGGCGCCCACCAACCATATTATTTTGTGATTCAATTATTGATGGCTCGGTATGGTCCTTAGCGGACACTCCACACACTTGACAGGGCCTATCAATGGCATTTAAAATCCTTACCGCTTCTGCCTGTTGAACTTGAGCAAATATAAGCTTTTGAATGAGGTCATCAAGTAGTTTTGTCACATTTTAAGCCACTTATCACGACTCGAACACATAATCTGTCCATCGCATTCATGTTGAATTTTAGCATCTTTTGTGATCCAAGTATTTAAAATACTAAAAGAGTTATATACTCTTTTAGTATTTTAAATACTTGGATGAGTTGGCCTCGTAGAGTACCGGTTCGTGTTACCATCGAATAACGACAGACCTCTCTTGCTAAAATAAAGGAACAAAATGAAAAACAGAGCGAACGAGTGCGATATTAAGAGAAAGGTGTTTAAGAAGAGTGGGTTTGTGTGTTAAAAAAAGATGGGGAAGGATAAAAATATATTTAAAATTAAACAAGGATATCACAAACTATCTGTCTATTCATCTCTTGCTCTCTCTTTCTCTCACTCTTACTCTCTCTCTCTCTCTCTCTTTCTCATCCTCTCTATCTCTCTCTCACACTCACACACACACTCTCTCTCTCTCTCACACACATACACACACAGTCCTTATACACCGGTACACCCCCACCCCGTCTCTCTATCAAATTCTGCTAAGTGTTTGCATAGCTCTCGAAGCAGTCCCGAAGGCTCTGATTGTTGAAACGTTATAATACAGTTTTTGGAAGGGAGAGATGTGGAAGATGGAGGTTGAGAGAGAGAGAGAGTCTCTGAGTGAGTGAGTGAGAAAGTAAATTTGAGTACACTTTGTTTGGGGTAAGTGAGCCATGTTTACTGGAAGGTACCGGTACCGTACCGGTATTCTAAATGGCCAAGCTCACACGTAACCGATGTCTGCAATTATTTGTTGGATTCGTTTGATTGATGGCTAGATATGGGCATTTGCGGACACTCCAAAAATATTGCTAGGGTCCTTTAATGTTTTAAAATCCTTGCTGTTCTACCTCTTGATCTTGGATGGCGTCATTGACCAAATGTAAGCTTTTTAATGAGGTCGATAAGTATTTGTCGCTTTTTACATCACTTATCTCGTGACCTAA